>JACGAQ010001577.1:0-56640 GCA_014119065.1 Orius insidiosus
TCCAAATATAAAAGCTGAAAGTAAGAAATGAATGTAGATGGCTATGATTCGATTTGAAGCGAAGCGTGAGTCTTAGAAGCAAGGAGGGAAGATATCCAAAAGGAAAAGCACTGAGCAGTAGCCCAACAATCTGTAATAGGAAGATCACAAGCGAAATGTACTTCCTTTGGTACTGCACGATGGTCACAAAACAAGGATGAAAAAACTGAAAAACCTTTTGCTTTTGATCCAAGTGATGATACTGTGCATTCAAAGTTTCATAGTAGTGCTTAAGTGGGTTCAATTTTATGGTGCTTAATAACACCATTACCCTTCTATCGAAAAGTAGGTTGTTGCAGGCATCTCTTTCATACGCCCCTTCATGCAAAGGAAAAACTGACAGATACGTTCCATTATTTAAAAGTCTTATTCCACCCTAAAAAACGATCAAATCAACCAAATAAAGCATTTCGGACATTACCTTTCTCTCCTCATCGTATTTCGCTCTGAGCATAATCTGCCATGCGATCTGCGATCTTTGCGCGGATGTGAAAAACGTTTCGCGATCTTTAACCACGAATTGTTCCTCTCTATCGCGGCTAAAAGTCGCTGTGTAAAACGACGGCTCTTCCGCCAATCTTTTGGAATTGAGCTCGAAAATTTTTGCTAAGGGAAGAGTATGGTTCAGGTTCGTTTTTTTTTGTTCTTCTCCTTCCTGTATAAAGATTAAACAAGACAATGGTATTGCAATTTTTCTTACCCATGCTTTCACCGATATCGATAAAAATCCTGGAAAATAAAATATTCAGATAATTTTTTGCAGGTAATAGATTGCAAGAGATGGAAACGCTGAAGAAGTGTTCATGCTGAAGAGAGAAAACGTTTTACAAAAATTCACTTTTTTGGAATACAATAGTCGGGTCCACTGTTTGATGCATAATCAATAGAAGGATCAAGCTGGCACGACAAGCACAGAGATGGGCACAGTCTTAGTAATCTCCCTTCAACACGATTGTGCCCATCTCTGTTAATCTAACTGCCAGAAGACCCTTTTCCACAGTGCACAAATTATGAGGAAGAAGTTTGTGTTGAAAGAGTAGAATGTCTGGAAAAGTTTATAGTGTACTTGTCTGCACTGAACAAGTTTTGAATTAAAAGAACAAAATTCTAAGTTTAAAAAGTTAAAAATGAGTAAAAAGCACGGGCGCAAGTTCAGGATCAAAACGTCTCAATAGGCTATTCAACAGCCGACCTTTGAAAACGGGTGCTTTCATGCTCCACACAGGAAAATAAGGAGTGACTGATGTTTATGAATTGCTGATCTGTATGCGACAAATTTAAGAAGCAAAAGTCTCTTAAAGTAAAAACACTGTTTCTTTAATCCTATTTTGTATATTGTGTTTTACCGCAGGTTTGTCTGTATGCATAAACTGGCCTGATGATGGAGGAGTATCTGTGCGCACAAGGCGCTTGAAACTCTGTAAACAATTTTAAAAATCACAAACACAAATGGGAAAAAAATTACTGGTGCTTATTTTTTAAATTGGAGATTTTACCTTGATGGGCATTTTGAGGTTCATGACTTCGGCGTAGCGTGTGAGGATTTTCCATGGGACGTGCACTTTTAAAAATGAAGTCTTTAGATCGAATGAGTTGTGCTTTCCTTCAAGTTCCAACTCGAGGCCTTCTTTTTCTAAATTCTTTTCAAACTCACGCCTCGAGTCAAGACGCAACGTGTCGATTTCGCTTAAAACTCCGACTTCAATGTCGACCTCTTCGTACACAAGGACGAGATCGATCCTACGCTTTCCATCTCTGAAAAAAAGGCTGTCCCGGTCCTAAAAAAACCGTGAAAATTTTGTTTTGAAAATAAAAATAGGTACCGGATTTTTTTCATCAGGAGGTAGACCGCCAGTTGTGTCTTCTGGTATAGTAACATTTATTTTATCAAAGGACTTATAGTCAGGAACAGAGATCGAATCCGGCGCCGGAGTTCCAGGCCACGTGTCCGTCTTGGAATTATTTCTTGGTCCTTAAATAAACGTTATTTGCTAATCCGCCGTTGATTAGAGCTCACCGAAAGCGTCTTTGATGTGCGGGGTCGCTCCTCCGGGATGAATGGATCCCCTAGACGTCTTGCGCTCTTTATTAGCGGCCATGCCATCCTCGTTATTCGGCTCTGGGCTTTCTGTCCACACTTCGTCGCTCGGCGGCAATGTCGTCGTAGTCGTATCTTCACTATCTCCTCCGTACCACACCACCACTCTCCTGTCTATCAACAAACGATTTCTAGTCTTCTTTTTGACAAAATACACAAAAAATCCGTCTTTTTTTACGTCCGTGACCAGAAACTTTTCCGACAAGACTAACTTTGAAAGTTGTTCCGCTTCATCGAGATCCGATTAAACACGGTCCTTCCCGAATATCGAATACCTTTCGTTTTTCGCTCCCCTAAATAAGTCGATCTATAAAGACCTTAGTTATCATAACGTGACTTTTCCCTTTAAACACCGCTTACTCAACTTTCTTCATTACTCAATTCTTATTAAAAAAGAATAAAATAAATTATTAACAAAAGCAATTTCATTTAAACTAAAAAACCTTGAAAAATATCTCTTCTAATTGCGCTAAACAATACGCTTTATAACTTAAAAAAAAAGTCAATTCATATAAATTTTAACAAAAGAAAAAAAATCATTTTCATTACATCATTGATTACGAAAAAAAAGTTTTGAGTTAAAAAAATGATAAACTCGAAAATGTTAATATGCCAAGGTCCTCGATATACTTGATCGATTCATTTGAAAAACACTAAACTCGCGTGTACTACTTTTTAACAGCGATTCGTAAGATATTTAAGTGAAATATTTCAAAGCTATAAAATACGAAATTTTGCCCTTCATGGGAGTAAAATGTCCGATGGATATGGAATATCTGATCTTGCCGTATTGTTTGATTTCCACCCCCTTCCCACCCCTTTTCCCCATATGCTTATAACTAAAAGCACGCAAGAACGTTAATCAATTAGATCTGAAATCTCAATTTGTGAATTTTAAAATAGGTAATTAGCTCGTAAAATAATTTTTTTTTTCCGCGGAAAAATATGGAAAAAAACTCAAAGATCCTCTCCAAAAACCGAGCATGGAGGGTTATCGAATATTACTTATCTTTGAGAAATTGAAAAAAAGAAGAATTGAGAAATGAAGCGGAATAAAGTCAATTTTTGAAATTCAAAATTTTTTACAGCACGACCAGGGTGAATGATTTTAAAATCACCCTCTAAAATTGAAGGCTCGATTTTTAAAGTCGATGAAATGTATAATCAATCAAAGAGAAAATCCAGAAAATTCTTAGTAAACCGGCGGACGGACTCCCTAATGGAATGGTCCCAGGACATTTCGTTCCCGTTTACCCCCCCCCCCCCCCCCCCCCACGAAATCACACGATTTTCGGTAGTTTTGGACCAGACGTCCGTCGCCTTTTTTCCAGGATCCCACCACCCAAAAGAATAAGCCTAAAATTATTTTAAAATATAATTTTCTCTTTTATAAGTGAGTAAAAAAACATGATTTTTCGGTTAAAAGAGGCAGGTAATGCACAAATCACGGTGAAAAGGAAGTATATTGACCATTAAAGTTAGAAAATCCCCAAAATACTCCCCCCCCCCAAAAAAAAAAGAACGCTCAACAATTGGATTGAGCTGAGATCGTTTCTCAGCTAAAACCAGGGAAAATCCTTAAACCAGCAAAACGCCAGAACATTCTGTACAAGTGGTTTCTCGGTAAAAAAAAAATTTGAATTTTTCGGTCAAATGAGGCGGTTAAAGGCCAAAAATTCGGTAAAAAAGGAGTTTATTCAACAAAATAGCAAGAAGAATGACTAAAAACTCGTTACAATCGGGTTCCTTCACAATCATAGAAACTAGTAAAAATTCGGTAAAAGAGGCGTTTTTTGTTAGAATGGTAGGAAGATACGTAAAATCGGGTTTTTTTTACCCCGATGTTTTTTTTATTGTAAAAATACCCCTATTTCCTCCAAATACAAAAAAATTTTTAAAAGAAATGATATAAGTAGTGCATTTCATTGTTGGGAACATCCTGAAGGTCAAAATGGTATTAAGGTCGAAAGTATTAAAAAATTCACGTTTAACTACATAAAATATGCTTTTGATACATTAGGTAGATTCGCTAAAATTTTTAGGATGCACAGTTGACAATAGGGATAAAAAAACATTAAAAATTTACAAAGACATTGTCGAATAAATAATTGACTTACCGAAAGGGACCTTGAAAATAACCGGAGAACCAAAATGATGATCCATAGACGGGATTGAAAGTACATCTTCATTATTCCGAGACGCCAAATGGCGAGTCGGCGATGCTGAAGGCATCAATGCTTACGATACACAAAAAATAGAACGCACCCCCTCCCTCCCTTTGACCGAGCAAGTTTGACCTTTGATGCGTATTTAGGATTCTCAATGACAACTCGCGCATCCCCTTCTTTTCTTTTTAATAAACCGAGCGGAACTTGCGCGTTGGCTAGAATAATCGTAAAACTTTAGGACAAATTGACGAGAGGGAGGAAATAAATCAATTTACGTTATCGTCTCTTATTATTTTGCTATCATCAAAAACTGTTTGACCAAAAAAAAAAAGTTTTTTTTCCGGCAATAAATTTAAGCACTAAATATTTTTTTAATAATTTATTATTTTGATAAATTTTTTATAGAAATAAACAAATATTTGGTATCCTTTGGGCGCAAATTGGTTCGTTTTAATCAAGAATTAACGTATGGTAATACGGATAAAGCCTCCACCTAGTCCCTGGCCTCCCAGCTTACACAAGTGAAGGGAAAAAACAATCATGGAATCTGAGGCGAGATTTCGGCTTAAATTTTTTCTAGATCTAATAAATTTGTATTTATAGATCTTGTTGATATTTAATCTCTATTGAAATATAAATAAAATAAAAATTTCATCAAATATAATAAAAAAGTTTGAAAGCAGCATATTGAAACTCTAAAAACGTTCCTAATTTTCAGAGATTACATCATACTTTTTAAAGAAAATATTTTATCTAGTACAAGTACACCCTATATTAAACGAACCAGAATTAAAAAAAAAAACTTTTCCTGCACGGGGTCGAGATGACCCTTTCTCAAAAACCGGAAATAGAGGTTATTACAATAACTTCTCGTTGAGACTCAAAAATTGATTCCTTTCCAACAAATTTTTTTAAAAATGAAGACTTAAATTATTGGAAACAATTCTTTAGATATAAAAAATTTTTGATTAAATTATTAATGTTAATGATACTTAAAAAAATCAACAGTTGTCATGGACTAATTTACCTTCGAAGTGCCATTAGGATAAAATCAAAATTTCGACGTCCGTTCCTAAACTTATGAAGTCAACTAGTTGCCACCTTAAGTCATAACGAGTCTTAATGTCAGTTGTCTATTGGTTCTTTATAATCCCCTCTATTTTGACATTTTTTCCTCTGTTTTTTTCAGTGTCCCCACCACCCCCGACGACACGACGTTTTTGATTATAAATATTTGATTTCAATATCGATTCTGCTATTTTATGAAATCATTACAAACACTGTCCAGTGCCCTCGATTCTTTTTATCCCCACCCTCCAGTTTTCTCATTGAACGCCTCAGTTCCTCATTGAATTAATTGTTTACTTATTTATTCAGTTTTCAATTAATTGGAAACCATATGTAATCCATAAAAAAAGTAGTTATTTGATAAAATAATAATATGTAATTTTTCTGAAGCATTATGGAGTAACGAGGATTTATCCATTCTGATCTTTTAGGCAGTAGACCTCCAAAAAGTCCTATTTCTGTTATTTTAAAATTGAAGTTTAAAAACAATCAGCTTTTTCACTATAAACCAAAAATAACAAATGAAAGAATTAAGTTTCACAAAGAGTAGTTCTTATATTATCCTCCATACACGATTTTTGTGAAGGGCCCATCCGGAACCCGTTGAGGAAAATTGATTACATGCTTAGTAATGTTTACTGATTATAAGGTTTCCGTTGGTGTGGCCAACCGACCGTCCGCCACTATTTTTTTTAGGATCATTTCGTTTTTACTTTTTAGTTATTAATTTTTTTTAGTAGGAGAAATTTCATACTTCTACCTATACGAGAGGCTCATCCCTAGGCCAAAAAGCTCATTATTTCTACCTGGACACTTAGAAAAAAAATTTTTTTCGGCCTGCTATAAGCAACACTGAATTGGAAGGTTTCCAACATTTTTGCGAAGTTCAAAAAAAATCTTTCGGAAGTAAGATAATTACTAAAAAAGAATTGTTATAAATTAAAATCCGATTACATTTAAGACCTAAGGCGTTTCTCAAAAATGAAAGAAAAGGTGGCTCCAGTAACCTCTTACCGAAAACCATCTCTCGAGGTAATATTTTTTCATGAAAATAAAATAGCGCCTGGGTATCCTTAAGGTATACTATTTTTCACAACGTTTCGGTAAAACTGACCTTAATCTAACCCCTTAAATTCTAAGCCAGCAAATTAAAATCGACCAATCTCAAACCGTTAGTTTTGATCGCATGTTTTTGTTGGTTTTATATTAGATTTTTTTTTTTCATTCCAAAACTCTTATAAATAAACTCCCTACGGCAACAGGGACTAAAAAGGTATATTTACTTTCTTTCGTAATACAATATTAAAATAGGCAAATCGCCTGCTTTTTTTTTAAGAAACCAAAAAGGGATGTTCACTGCATCTGTTTGTTTAACCATTATGTTAATAAACACGAGCCTTAAAGTTTAACGTAAAATAGATTTAGATTTAGATTTTGGTTTTAGGGCCTGTGCACTCCGACCCCTAATGGGTCTATTGTGCGCCCTTGTTTCCTGATCAGAGCTCCCGTTAAGCCCTCTTAATTAGCCTCCAGAGGCTGGACAGGGGTCTCTTTGTGTAGTTCGATGGACTGGGTTTCTCTTCCCCTATATCCATGAACCTCAGCCGTGCTAGGCCTTCGCAATAACAGAGGACGTGCTCCGCCGTCTCCTCCTCCTCCAAACAGAAGCGGCAGGTGCTGTCCTCTGTCACTCCCAACCTTTGAAGGTGCTTGCGGAGTTTACAGTGACCAGTCAGCAGACCCACCATAATGCGGACTTTGGTTCTGCCCTGCCTGAGCAGGTCTGCTGTAAATCCATGCCGTGGTCCACTAATGAACATCTTGGCATGCCTTTGACCTCGAGCTTTATGCCATCTCGTCAAAGTAGCATAGAGAGTTTGCCTTTTGAGCTCCTCACTCTTCACACTCCTGGAAATGTGACAGAAGGGCTCAGGGCCAATGGGGGTCATTTCTGATCCCTTGCGGGCCAGCTCGTCGGCCTTCTCATTGCCCCTGAGCCCGAGTGCCCTGGTATCCATGACAGCAAGACAGAGTTGTCGGCGTAACGTAAAATATACCTGTGTTGACAATTTCGTTGACCTCTTCGACAACATCGTTTACAGGCGTGATTTTGTTCCTGCTGGCCGCCGAAGATGTTTTTGCAGCGCTGCTTTTTCGACTTGAGTGACTCGAAATAGTCGACTCCATTTAATCACGGCTATCTCTTTCCTAAAAACACAAAAATCAAATCGCTATGAAATATTCAATGTCTCCAAAGAAGATAAAAATAAGTTGCTCAGAATTAACACGTTTTATGAGAGTTACGAGACAAAAAAATTTTTTAGGTCATCTACAGATAAATGTAGTACGCCTCTCTGCCCACTCGCATTTATGGCTGAAGCAGTTTAAAATGTAAATACAGTTTTCTAATCTCCGACCCATAAGGAAAAGAATATAATCATAAATAATTCAATACATCCCGACGGGTTCTATTATTCAAAATCACACTATTTGTATAAATTGAATGATGCCGGATCAAATTAATTGGAGACAAAAAAAATTCGAAATTCAAAAGAGTGTAGGTTTGAATTAACTTTTTAACCTCTGAGGCCTTATATTATAAATTTTCATATCCTTCCTTTTTTTGTTTTCCATGACGCAAATCGAGGTTTAATCGATAAGTCGAAAAAAAATTTATTTATAAAAGAAAGGGTGGTGAAAAAGGCCCAATTTTTTTCACCCCCTGTTAAATTATTTTTATTTCAATTTTTCTTAATAACAGTTTTGTTTTGGAATTTTTGAATAGGTCAGCGGATCGATTTTCGGGACAATTTTAACAATGAAAATATTCGTAACATAAAGGAAAACTCGCATAAATAAACATTATTATACTAAGTAGATATTGAATATCTGCCACCTCAATAGCCACAAAACCTCGGTATAAACATCGGGTTTATAAAAGAAAGAAATGGCTCAAGTTTGAAGATATATTATCTGTTAAAAACAAACAAAAAGTTAATTTTTTGTCAATAAATCAACCAGAAAATTGGATAATACATTATTTTTTGAAATATTAATTATACTCGCTGTAAATAAAAATTTGACTAAATATTAATTTGCATGCATATTAAAAAGCGTAGGAAGTCGTCTCGGGATCGCCTCTTTCGAAAATTATTGAGTTTCGAAACACTTTTTAAAGAGAGAGTAGACACTTTTATGATTTTATGGCTTCCAAAGTTTAGAACTCGAGGGTTTCCGAAATAATTTTAAAAAATATTCAAATGCTGATCAACAGAATGCAGGCCGAATAGCGGACTCGGTTTTTCAGGTAGTTTTTTGAGTGTTGAATATTATGAAAATGTTTATTGGCTGAAGAAAAATGATGAAAACTCGGAAAAATGGGGTTTCTTGGCCAAAATCTGTGGAAAACGCCCGAAGATTATAAGAAAATTGTTTATTTGGGTTATAACAAGAAAAAAAGTTGAAAACGAGTGTTTCTTAGCTATAAGTCCAGAAAACCTCCTTAAAATCCAATCTTGATCAAAAGAATAACATTCACAACTTGTATAAAGGGAGTTTCTTGATTAATGACTGACTAAAATTTGGCCAAAAAAAAGTTTCTTGCCCCAAAACAGACATAAGCGCTTAAAAATATCGAGAGAAGAAGGTTTCTCTTTTGCAAAAGCAAGGAAAACAAGGAAAAACCGGTCAAAAGGGTTTGTCTTCCAAAACCGTGAAGAACCCCTGAAAATCCGGAATGAGTAGGGTGTTCTTAGGTGATCGTATGGTGTAGTACTTACTTTCTGAATAAAGGGTTTTTTTCATTCATAAATTTTAATCCATAGAGAAAGAATAAATATTAGACTTTTTCCGTTTGTTCCTCCATTGGGAGTATAACATATTATGTATTATGAACACTGAAATTAATACGTTTTCGATTTATTGATATTCGTGACGTAATACTTGGTCTTATCACGTCCCGAACTGGGCTAATCATAACAATTAATATCCATAGTTTTAACAATCAGCATCAATTTCAAAGATATTTCAGGCTTCGGCGTAAACCAAAAAGCCCAAGATATACCTGTTGAGCTCTCTTACTATTAATTCAAGATGGAGACGAAAATGAAAATCCTTATTCAGACCTCGAGTGTTTGTATAAAAAGTTTTTGTAAAAGACACTTTTATTTGAATTCCGAATAAAAACACTGGAAAATCTTAAACACAAACTTTCAAAAATGAGCAGGAAACATTCGCCTAATGTTATCTTTCGGTTGCTTTAGGAAAAACATTATGAATCGATTCACGACAAAAATTTCCCTTTAAAAGCCGCTCTTAATTCATAATGACCATTTCACGTAAAAAGTGGAAAAACGCAATTAACAGCATAAAAACCATGGGCATCTACAGAAAGGCTGAAAATTTAAACTCATAGAAAAAGTTAAAAAATAGAAAAAAAGGCGAAGAATGCCAACATAACCTCGTATAAAATTAAAAATAATGAAAGGGATTAAATTCTATAAAAGGTTTTGCGAAATGATCGACATTCCATTACCACATTGAAAAACGCTTAAAGCGCCATTATTTTTATGACAAAAAAATGGAAGAAGAAAGGCTGGTTTGCTTGGATATTTATGCTTATTTCTTGATTGTTTATTTACCTGCCATTATAGGAAATTAGCATCATTTTTTCATCATTAAAAGTTCACAGATTGCATTGTGAAGCTCAAAAACTCACCAAAAACGCAAAAAACGTGCTGATTTTATTCCATCGGATAAACTCACCTTCCAAGTTATTTAATGGATGTTCCATGTCTCCAGAAATACTAGAACGGATGAGTAACGGCTCTCAATAGTTTCAATTTTTAATGAACAACAAGTGGGTCTTGTACCATGGCAACAATATAACAAACAATCCGACTTCAATGTTATTAGGACGTATTACCCAATGATAAAACAAGGCAAGATAGATTTTCTTTTTTATTTATGACCGTCCACCCAAAAATCTAACACCTTCCGTGACAAAGTAGATTCATCGGTGTCATATATTTGCATATCGGCTTTTTTTTAAATTGTTAATTATATCTAAAAATACTTTCCAAACGTAACTCAGTTTAAACTAAGTAAAATTCAAATCCCTTAACTTATTATGACAAAATCATATGATTTTTTTCTGGTCAAATTCAAATACAATGAGAAAATTAAATCCATTGCATCCAGCTGATCAAAATGAACTTTCAATCTTTCTTTTTGCAACCTATTATTGTTGGACCCGCTTTAGAAGGTTGTATCCCGTTGTCTTGCTGGGAATAAATCAGTATCAGGCGATTGTGCATTTAATTAGGTACGAACCTATTTCCTGCTGCCGTAGGGCCCTTATTTTAAATAAATCTTAAGAGCATTTTTAGGACTCATTTTTATTTTTATCCCTTTTTTCAGGTTATTTCGTCGCAATAAGCCTATTTTTCCTAACCGTTAATGATTTGTCGGTTATGGCTCATAACGTGTTTGACCTTTAAAAATAAGCTCACATAACACTAATGAAATACCAATAACTTTTTTTTTTCTTTTCAAAATGTCAAATAGCTTTTTATATTAATTAGAACCGCTATTTTTACTAATAAAAGGGGCTTAAAATACAAATCATTCAGTATAAGCACCAATATACATAAATAGAAATCAGAATTATTTTTGAGAGGAATTCATTTCTTATTTCAACTTTCTAAAAGAGAAGTTATTGTTGTAACCTTCATGATCAGTTTGTGGGGAGGGATGAGGGATAGAGAAAAACTGCATCTTTACCATGAGGTTATCTGTAGGTTCTCCGGAAGCTTTTTATCAGATTTTCTAAAAATATCTTGAGGCTTCTCTTTCGTTTTCAGAATAATTACCATATTTAAAAATGGCTTGAGATTTGTCTGTTGTATAAAAATAAGGCTCGAGGCTGCTTTCTAAAATTGTAAATCTGGTGTGACAAGGTGTGAACGAGACAAAGACAAGTCCTCCCACGTAAAACCCTTCCTTAAGAAATGGTAGGGACTCGCGTTTTAAACCATTGAATTTTCTTTAATAACGTGATGTAATTGTTTTTAAGAAATCAAAATTTATTATACCAAGAGTTTCGTAAATAAAGTCCTTTTTTCACAACTGCCTATCAGGGATTCCATTTTATCTCATTCGATGCAAATAACGTACATAATTTCTTAATTAAATTATGTTGGGATTTCTTTCTTAGGAAAAAACATTTGGAACCTACTTCTTTATACTTTATTTTATTAAAAATGTATGTCAGTTCACTTTCATTGGAGTGATGGTAGAGATGGGACAATAGTAAACTAAGAGCATACAGATCTTCGCCATTATTTATTTTCGTATTTCGGAAAAAAGCCTTGGCAAATTGGGGGCGAGTTTAGGGAAAAAAGGGCTTAGATCGACGTCCTGACTGAGCTACCTATTTTCCTAACCCAGAGAAACCAGCAGATCGAAAATCGTGAACCAGCGAACCAGATTTCTAGGTTAAATCTCCGGGTTTCGACCCGTAAATTTTGGTAAAATTTTGGTTTCTGCGCCGTGCTATAAACGAAAGACTCGGAAGTCTTTTTGTGGCGTTTTTCTTAGTTTATAGCACGGCGCAGAAACCAAAATTTACCCGAATATCGTTCGTTTCCACGACTTTTCGGTCAAACCGCTTTTATTTCTATTTTTACTTTTGTGGCCAGAAAAAAAAGTACTTGTTTGAAGAGCTACCAACGAAAACTTCCTCAAAGAGAAGGAAAAATAAAGGAGGGAAAGTAAAAGGGGAAGTATAA
The DNA here is from genome assembly GCA_014119065.1 of Orius insidiosus. Classification (NCBI taxonomy): domain Eukaryota; kingdom Metazoa; phylum Arthropoda; class Insecta; order Hemiptera; family Anthocoridae; genus Orius; species Orius insidiosus. The sequence continues at coordinate 12,162 of JACGAQ010001577.1, forward strand.
GGATGGGGAGGGAGGGGACGTATATCTTCACCGACTAAAGAAAATTTGGTAAAATTGGTGAAAATCGGTTGAAAACTGCGGCCTAAAGTGTTCCGGAAAAAATGCTACGGCCGGGGCACCAGAAGTTGAGATTGGTAAAGATCAATATTCGATTTGACCTCGGGGTCTGGAACCCTTCCCCAAAAACCCGAAGTCAGGTATCACAATAACTTCTTTAAGGAAGTTAAAAAATAAGATAACTCATTTTTTTTTTTTTTTTTGGATTTCTGTACGAGGGGTCCAGACCCATTTCAGATACTTTTAAGGAGGGCACGGCCATTTATTTTGGGCTACGTTTTACTGCTAAAAGAGAATGTATTGGATTAGATAGGATATTACTAGATGTATACGATTTTTTACGAGAGTCTAATGACCCATAAAGGAAAATTAATTAGTGATCTTACCGATCATGAGGTTGTCTGTGGTGCCGTTCGTCGCCAGTTTTTCCGAGAACTTCAATGCAGAACCTTTCATCCCATTTTCACCTCATTTTCCAAGTAGCTACCTTAAAAAAGGAGAGATTTTTCGCAAAAATGGCGGAGATCTGTCTGTCCAAAGTATTTGCGCTACGGCCGTACTATTGGTTATTCTACAAATACTCCTTATTTAATAGCATCATGGGTTTTTTTTGTCTACTCGAGGTAGGGATGAATTTGGGCTGTTGTTTGGTAGCCTGTCGGGGAAGATTTTCTTATTTTTTTGTCTACGTTATTAAAATTTTATGTTTTTCCTCTCCTTTGTAGGAGCCTGGAAGTCAACCTGCCACTTCCCCCTCATTTCTGGGTTCGTGGTGACCACTCGATTATAAGATTCCGATAGTCAGACTCATTTTTGAAAAAGCCTTGCCCCATTTAGAAGATAATCACGAAAAAAAACAAATTTCTCTCATATTATTAAGATGACTCGGCTCTCGTCCGGAAGAAGGGAGAGAATCTTTTTCCAAGATCGCGATATTTCGAGGGGAAGGGAGCGCCGCGGCCGGGGCCGAGGTGTGTAGTTCATTGAGAAGAAGCGTGGGTAGGTTTAGTGAATGGTCTTTCCCTAAATGGGCATCCAGCTTGGGGCCGGATCTAGAAAATATAATGCATCCAAGCCTATTCCAGAACATCTCTAATGAAGGGAAACAATTTGCGATTTGTTCTAAACGATTTTGTCTTAAATTGATTAATTTCAGGGCGAGTTCTTTAATGAAACTTAAGTGTCTACTTTTCCAATTTAACGTGCGTTATTACTTAGAAAATTATGGTTAAATTATTTGCCTTAAGAGTACTTTGAGGCCTACTTATGAGTATGCGGATTAGAGGGTGTGCTACAATCCCCCCAAAAAGAGTATCACAATAATTCCCCAAAAAAATATTGTTTTTCTCTTGAAAATGATATACAACGCAAAAATAAAAGCTAAGTTTTCTACTTGGAAATTTCTTTTCTTTTATTCGCCTTTAAGAGCTCCGTAGGCGGACAGTAAGAATTTCGAGGTGGGTCCACTTTTCGACCATATACCGATCCATTTTGCCAGATGACCTCCTTTTCAAGAATTTTTTTTCCTCTCCTTTTCAAAAGGATCGCATGTAGGATGATAACCAAAGGCTATGAAGAAAGATTTATCACGTATCTGGAAAATTACAATTAACTAATCCTCATAAGGAATTCTGATATTGTTCCATTTATGCCCGGTTTTTAAAAGGTGGGCTTTTGAATGTAATTAAAAACCCACTCTTGTATTCAAATCGAGGAGAGATTTTTTTTCCCTTCCACTAGTTATAATGGTTTTACTAATTGGCTCTTATATACTTGATCGGAAACTTTAAGCAGGCTTTTTCTTGGAAAAAATTGAGCGAAAAAAATAAAAAATTAAAGCCTTCCTCCAGCTAGGCCGCACGGAACGGGCCATAACTAGGTCATAATCGTAATCAAATTGATTAGGATTATGGATATAATTTTATGATTATTATCTATATTACAATTTTATTTTATTTCCCAAAAAATTGTAGGTATTATTTATGATAAAATTTTTTTTTTTTTACAATTTTTCAAATAAATAATTAGTTTTTGTACGATTTTTATAACAAAATAATATTTTTGACCATAAAATAATTAAAAGTTTTGAAAAATCTTTGAAAATTACGGTTAAAAATTTTTTTTTTTTTTACGATTTTTCAAAAACATTACCTAGGTATTTAAAAAAAAAAAATTTTTGTCAACAATAATTAAAAAAAATTTTTTTTTCAAAAATAATACTTAAAAAAATACGATTTTCTGGAACATCATTTATAAAATATTATTACGATGACTATTATTCCCTTCTAATTGAAGTGTTACGGGGAAAATACCGGCACCAAAGATATCCCCTTTAAGAATAACGTCATCATTTATCCTGAACCCGTTGTAAAAGACCCTTTTCCAAAAACCGTACATGGTGGGTAATTCGATAATTTTTATTTGAAGAAGTTAATTTTCTCTGTGGACATTTTTAGAAGGTCCATTAAAAAGTTTTTAACGAAATTTTAACCTTGTTTTTAAATGCTAAACATCATTGCCCCACTAACGTTATAGGAAACGTGAAAGGACAACATGTATTAAACCATCATAAACGGAATTTTGACATTTCAAAAAATGGATAGAGAAAAAAGAAAACATTAATTTATCAAAAACATTCTATTATTCTCCATATATGAAAAAAAAGAAGGGGGGCATTTAAAACAAGCCTTTTTTTCTTGTAAAGACATTTTTAAAATTATAGGCTATTGATTAAAATCAGCATTTATGTAAACGATAATGTCCCTCGTTAAATTATCTCGATGATCGATGATCTTGAGGGAAGATAAAAGGAAAAAAAAAAGGCGTAGAATGTTCGGAATAATAAGAATGATGATGGAAGAGCAGCATTCCGATGGCGATGTGTATTCGGCCACTTCGCGATATTACAGCCTTGACATTTCTCCTTGCAACTTGCGCTTTCCATTCAAGTTCAAAACGTTCGTAAATGGTTAGTATTTTTTAATTATTGAGAGTGAAGTGATGAAAAGGAAACGAGGAAGGCTTTTTGTTTGTTTTCTGTGGTATGTAGGGATTTTTTATGTCTCATAGAGGGGATATCACTTTGTTTTTGTTGTTTATCCTTAGAAAATTCAATTGTTTTCAACTTAACTGAAAAAAAGTAAAAGCGAGGTTATTTTTTACGGCGCTTTTAAGAAAAAGCTGCAGTTTCTCTAACAGTAATTTCCCAATAATACGGTAAAAATACTTTTCCGGGTAAGAAACTGAGGAAAATCGTTAAAGTGGGGTGAAAAGGGCTTCTCTTGGTTAAAAATAGAGGAAAACGACCGAAAATCTTGTAGACTGGGGTTTCTTAGTAAAAACCAAGAAAAATGACCTGTTAGCATTAAATGGGTGATTCTCGACCAGAACACCCAAAAACTAAATATAAGAAGGTGTTTTCTGGCGTGAAAACTGAGGAAAACTCCATAAAATCTGAACAAAAGGGTTTCTTTACGTTTTAATTCTTATTGCGTGTGTATTCCGCAAGGGGGGTGATTTTACTATCAAATAACTAACCAATAATGGAGGAAGAAATGACTGTGATAACGGGTATCTCACGACGCGTTTCGGCTTAAACGGTGGCGGCGGTGAGCTTTAGGGAGACTGTTTCCGGCTTCCCGCTGTATCCACTAAATCTCTCGGATAGGGGCACAGTGAAAAGATAGAAATGATTGTGATAGAGAGAATAGCTTACCTGACGAGGCTTTTTAAGCCGAAACGCGTCGTTGGTTTCTATTGGCTGTAAAATCAATGGTCACGTATTACTCTCAAATCTTCTCGTCTTAGGAAAACGTCCACGAATGGTAGGGTGGAAAAAAAAGGTTTTTTAATTGATTTTTTTTTGTCTAACGAAGTGGATGCTTCTGGATTTTATTCTAAAAGCTAATTTACACATCTGAAAGAGTTAAGTTTTTCTAAATGTTTAATTTGAGTCACGAAGACATTTTTTTCTTCGGGAGACCTCCGATACCAATTGGTCACCTTGATGACTCCAGGATTCTTCTTGACGAAATTATTTAGACTTTCTAATTACTTTATCGAAAACAATTACCCTTTCCTTTTTCAAAAGCTCGCGTGGAAACTTAAAGAGTAGCCAACGTAGGTAATTATAGGAGCGGGAAACGTATGAGAAAAGAAAAACGGGCGGGGAACCCGGCCGAGTGAAGCCCTCCGGACTGGACGACATTCTTGTAAGTTTGTCAGTCAGTACCACACCTCTACTTATCTGATCAGAGAGTTTTTCCTGCTCCCGCCGGTGGTACAACCTGATCTACAGCCGAGTCGAATACAGATCACTTCTAATTGTAAGAGGCGGCCACCCGAAGTTTTTTTTTATACCTTCCAAGCATTTTTTTTCCCTCAAACCACATCTCAGTTTCCCTCTTTTATCGACAAATCGTTCATTCATTAACACGCGTCTCAATGGGATCTTCAATTATGGAAGTCCCCTCAATACTTGTGGAACCTGATTGCGTTTGGTCAGCGATTTCTGGTTTTGATGGAACTCGCCTGTCGACGACAGTTTCATATTTGCCTTTGATCAAAATGAACATCAGGATTTACTAACGTTTTCAATGACAATGTCTGCAGAAACAGAAAATCTTTAATTTTAAGCTTATTTTCAAGCAAAGTAATGGCCCTAGGGTATCAGGAACTAAAGATAGTTTTTGTAATATTAAAATGTACAAATTGTACTTTTTAAAACGACCATTTTCCGAGAAAACGCCTTTTAAATCTTATTCCTCAATTCCACCAAAATCCAGTAAAAACGGAGATTTTCGGACAAAAATCGAGAAAAAAAAATCCTGGAAATCCTGTTCAAAGAGAAGATTCATAATGGACAAAAATCTATGCGAAAGCCCGAAAATTCTACCAAACAGAAAAACGTCCAACTTAATTCACAGGAAAATAATTTTCTGTTCCTTGGAGAAATTAAAAGAGCAGTTTCCAAGACAAAAGAATCCAGGAAAAGACCCCAAAATCCAAAAAGGGGTTCTCTTAGACAAAAATCGTGATAAACGCCGGAAAATCCAGTAAAACGAGAGTTTTCTCGGGTAAAACCGAAAAAAAAAGACCAGAAATTCCAGGAAAACGAGACGTTTCTCGGAAAAAAAAAAAAAAATAACCAAAAAATCCCTGTAATGTGGGTGAAATTTACCAAGTTACGTCTTTCCACTATTTAGTCGAATTTACAATCGCGCTTTTTAAGGTAATTCTATTTATTTTATTACATACTTTACGCATCTGGGAACAAAACTGCCAATTTTCAAAACTACAGAAATAATTATAGTATTTCAAAATATAAGTGTAGTTACCTAAGAAGTTTTAACGACTATTACATACAAAAATCATTTGAAAAAAACTAACTGAAATTTAATTTTCAGACATTTCGAAAGAATTTGTTTTTAAAGTGGCTGATTTTTTATGTGAAGGAAGATGTAAAAGGTGGGTAAATGTAAACTAAATTGAACGCGTAAAAAGCAGGAGGGAACTTGATCGTCCCCACTATCTAGTGACCATCCAATCAAAGATTCAAGTTTGACACCCTCATGGAAAAGAAGTGAATTTAACTCTTATTTTTTAAGGAAGAGGGGAAAAACGTCTGAAGTAAAGCCCCTCTGCGATATTGGATTCCGCGTGGAAGGGAGTCCCTCCCTTCCCTTCCCGTCCGCGTGTCCCTCTTCTCCGCGAGTGGCGATCGTCTTTAGCCTCACAGTCTTAAATTTAGACCGAGACGCTCTAGGGCCTAATATGGCCCAATCTCGAGTTTCCTAGCCTCTTCTTCTTTTACGTACGCCGTTTTTTACCCTCTCGTCCTCTCCCTACCGCGTCTCACGCCTTCCAGATCCAGATTCAATAAGCTCGCCGCCCAGGCCTCTACTTCCTAATGAGTTTTAAATAAGTGATTTTTATTATTCTGGTGTTATTGACTGTGTCTTTTATTTTTTACTTCCTCACTTTTATTCTTCAATCACTGTAAGTAATTTTTTTTTCAACCATTCTTAAATTACCTAAATGGTCTAATTTTTTTTTCAATTTATAATTTAACTACTACTTTAAGCCAATTATCTAATTTTAGAGAATATTCCGAAGAAAAAAATAGGCGCCAAGTAATTGTTTTTCTTTTATAAACTTAACAAATAACAACACCGTTGTCTCTTAGGGGCCTCATATTTCCAGAATCTTTTGGCGAATCTAGTCACTTCCGTAAAGAAGTTATTGTTGTACCCTCACTTGTTATTAAAAAAATACACTTTTGGCCTGTCACCACGAAGTCCCCGGTTCTCTTGGTATTGTTAAAGAACTTATAGAAATAATTTCTTCCTTTTGGTTGTCCCCAAATGGTTGCCACAGCAATACGGCGATAGCCATCGCCTTCTGTTATCAGATGAGAAACCGTTATCAGATTAACGCGGTGGATAAAAAAGAGTAACACAAGAAGTACTTTTTAAAATGTCCAAATAATTGATGCAATCACGACTTCACAAAATCAAAACTATCACATCCAGCTGATCGGGGATCATCATCAATCTTTCTTATATTCCTAACATCGCGTCTAGAATTGTTTATATTTTTTTAGGCATTTTTTTTTCTATCTAAAGAATTTAAATAGCCCAATATGTCAATGTGTGTTAGCAATGTACCAACATTTTAGTAATCCTCGTCTTTCTTATCAATCTTTCTTTTTTATTTTACCGTTTTTTTATTTTAGAGATTTTTTTTACTTAGAAGGTTAACAGGATTTTTTTGTTTTGTTTCGCCCTTAAGGAGGCAAAATTGCTGTTCGCATTTGGTTGTGACCGTTGAGATTTTTTTTCGTTTTGTGTATCCTCTTTTTATTTTTATACAAAAAAAAACTTTTTTTATATCAAAAAAAGACATACCACTTGTGACTGAGAGGGGAGATAAGTAAAATAGGCTATTTAGACACCTGTTTGTCGATTCCCTCCGTCTCTCGTGAAGAGTGTTGAAGTACACAAGTACTTGCACTTAAGCCCCATCCTCCGTCTCGAAATGAAGAGGAGAGGAAAAAAAAATACCAATTTCACATTCCAGTAATGGTCTCCAGGATTTTTTCGTCCTTTTTATGGGACACTTTCAATTACCAAACAAATTTTTTTTATTATTTCTTTAAAAAATAAAAAATATGAAATCAGCTTCCACAAAAATGCATAATGAACTTCAAGGTCCAAAGGGTTTAAAAATCATGAGTTTGCCCATAGTACCGGACGGAAGTCCTTTGCCACTTTTTCCCAGAAACCTTTCATCCGTAAGGAGTATCGAATGTTCTAAAATGAAAATTATTTTTATCTTTTTAGGTAGAACGGCTTTTGGGCCGTTTCCTTGATTTTTTGGTGTAAAAACCGTTTTACCGTGTGTTTAGGCGTAAAACATCTTTTTGGTCGAAAATCCCAGTAAAATAAAAGTCTTTGGCCCAAGAGCCCTTATAATTATGCCGAGACGTTTTTATGACGCAAGGTATGTTCCTTATTTTTGAAATTCGGAAAAAAACCTCCTAAAAATTTGGATGTTAATGGAAAACAAACGGATTTAAGTGTTGAAAGTTTTAAGGATTAGTTGCAAAGATTTAGAAATGGAATAGGAAGTTATTAGAGGGGCCGGAATGTGAAACAAATGACGTGTGAAACATTAATAAATGTTGACAGGATCACTAAAAAATTTTTATAAATCGCCTTATAAGTGTCAAAATAAATTATTCTGACTGTTAACTTTAAAAAAAAATTTTCTTCCTAACAAGGGATCATTAAAAAGTTGACTACTAACGGTGAATATTTGACGGGGACGACATTTCTTCTTTTTTTTGACGATGACCAATTTACCTTTAAAGGATTATCAAAAAGGATCGGAATTTCTCCCGAAAGGTGGGCGATCGTGAACTATCAAATTAGAAAATACCACCCTGAAGGGTTTTTATCTATTAAAAGTCGACCGATAAGAGTGGAAAGAGTGTCAGAAAATTGTTATTACGCTCTGAAACCACTCGAGTGACTTTTTACCGTTTTAGTCTTAATTACGAGTTTTTTGAAGTTTTTTTTTTTTTGTTAGGACCGTATTCGGTCAAGCTGAGGACGTCGAGCGACGCCCGGTCGTTTTAAATCAGGACCCGATTAATTAGAGCGGATTGAAAACTGGACGGATTATGGATTTTGACTCGATTTGGGAAAATCCCTTCTTCCCCACATATGGAGAGTTGTGACGCAACTTGGCCATTATTATCGAACCATAAAAAAGATAACTAAAATGTCCTAATGCTCCAGTCTAAAGTTTTCCTTCAACAAAAATAATTATCATAGAAAGTCCTCTATTATTTCTTAATAAATCTACAAAATAGCAATTTATTGCTCATGATTTGTATTTATTTATTTATTTCCTAATATTGAAATACTATCATTCCGAATGCTTTGTTCTCTAGGTTTTTAGGGACAGAAAATATTGATGAGTAGAAGTGGAAAGCGCCCAAAATTGATGTTTCTTGGCAAATATTCCCAGGAAAAGCCCCCGAAAATTAGAGTAAAAAAGGAGGTTTTTTCACTCCAAAAGACTGCCTGCAAAGACTCGCATTTTGTGCAAAACATGTCCAAAAGACGAGAAAAACGTTAAAAATCGAGTAAAAAGCTGGTTTCTCGGCCGAAACACTACCTAAAATGCTCTTAGCAAGTAGATTCTCCCCAATACCAGGATAGACACTCGAAATCGGTTAAAAAGCTGGTTTTAAATCAAAATCGGTTAAAAAAGCTTGAAAGACAACTAGAATGCTACGAGAGAAACGATTAAAGAACGCTCAAAGAGTGGTGAAACATTTTTATCACCCAAATTTCCAAGAAATACTCTCTCCTCTGGGCAAAAAAAAAAAAAAGAAACACTCTCGAAAATTAAGTAAAAGACGGGTTTTTCGCCATAAAGAGTGAGGTGAGTCCTCAAAAATTGATATAATCGGAGTGTTTTAGGCAGAAGAACGAGCATAACCTTTGAAAATCGTGTTAAATGTGGGTTTTTAGGAGTGCTACCGCTATTTCGGAGTCTTGAAAAGCTCTCATGTCTTATGATTACCCCCCGATTTTCAAGCTTCCCTAAATTAAGGAACGGAAAAGGGATTTTCAAGTTATCTTTTGGTTAAGGACAGGCACAAAGCAGAAAATAATTCGTATATTGTTTAATTCAGTCTGTTCTAGGCTCATTTAAAAAGTTATCAATTATGTTGAGTAAATAAATAAACGAAAACGGAAAAAATTAAATACCGATGACAGAAAAAAATAAAAAGAGGAATTAAATTAATATTCAAGTCCTATTGAATTTCTTAAGAGAGGCAACCCTGTATTTTTCAATTCAGAAGGCGTACTTCGCTTTAATTATAAATACCGACAAGGAAATAGGCAGGTAATCATAAGAATCGTTGCATCGACCGTGAACTATATACCAAACACGTCCTTGCGCCCGGATGGTGAAAAAAATAAAAATTTGTTTATAAATCAACGAAAATAATTAATAAAATGAGAGGTGTTGATTTGGTATTTTTAAAACCGAACAGGTGTTACTTTAATGGAGCGCCCATTAAAATTCTTCTGGATTTTTTGGCAAAATACCTTTTTAGATCAATGGTGCCGTTTTGTTCGTTAAGCCTCGCTATAAATTAGGTTGCCGATATTTTAATTGAAAGTAGTAAAGCTACTCGACAATGGGTTTTATTTCACAACGATTGGGTTATTTATTTTTTGTAAAATAAAAAGCAATCTAATAAATCTCGACGGAAAACAAAGTGGTTGTAATTACGTATTGTATTGTTAGTGAAAAAGAGGGCATTTAGAAGATTTTTTAAGTAATTTATCTTGAAAGACACTATCAGATACACGTTAACGACTTTGAACGGTTTAAAAAAGAGATCGCCAATAAAGATTACATGATCGGATCGTTAAGAATTCCAGGTAGGGACGTGGAAATGGGCCAACGTGAAGGAGTCCGGAGGCGGGAAGACGTGAAAGGAAGGGGAGTGAAGGGCGGGAAAAACTGGGTACCCTCGATATGCAGAGCATGCCGACACCTATAAGACACTCTTAACGAGGCATTAACAAAGGCACGTGTTCTTAGATCGCCGTAATGGTGGGTCTCGTTTAACCTTTTTTTGTTGCTCAGAGCCTGACTTCTTTTTATAGCGATTCCCGCGGGTGGGCAAATTGCAGGAATGCGAAATCGGGTTTTCTTTCTTTTTTATTCCACGTGGTAGGTATAAACGATACACTTTGAGTTTTGAATTTTAAAAATTTTCCTTATGGTAAAAAAAATTTCGAAAAAATTGATTAACATTAAGTAAACGTTCATATACCACCCAAAAATTTATCAACTTAAAAAAATTTTGCTTTTTAGATTATTTTTCAGTTTAAAAAAAATTTTCAATTTGTATCAAAATGCCCCGCATGCGGGGCGAGATGATACATGGCTGGGGTAGGATGATACAAACACTAAAAGTAATTTTTAAATAGTTTATTTTAAAATAACGTACTTTTCAATCACTATCTAAATGTAATTCGATATCCGACTCACAATTTTTGCAAGTATACATCGGATCGTCGTTTCCGCATTCGACGTGAGCCCATTTTTACATTCTAAAAATTGTATCCATTGTTGCCCAGGTTTTGATTTTGAAAAGGCCTTAAGGCAAACAAGGCAGAGAGAATCTCATCTTCTGATTCACTATCAGCTTTTTTGAATCTTTTTTACACTTTATTTTTCTTTTTTGACACCGGATCCGGTTCACCATGCGGTTGATACAGCATGGTGACCGTATCAACCTGCCCCACGATATTTGTATCAACGTGCCCCGTCGGGAATTCAACAAGTTATTATTTAAAAACTATCATAAAAAACTAATATTTTAAAAATAATAAACAGATTCTACTTGCCTTTTCTTTGTTGAATCCAAAAATACAAATTTGAAAACGATCCGAAATGCTTAAGATGCTGAAAAATTCACTCAAAGCGGATCAAAATAAATACTCCGAAGGGTGAAAAACAGTTATTCTCTTATCAAGGGTGGGGTGAAAGGCGTGGGGTGCCGAGCGTGAGCGGCAAGTCGAGGAGAACGTTCTAGACAATTTGTTTACATGATTTTGGCGCGTAAAAAAAACTTCGCGCCCAGGACACGCTGTATCAACCTACCCCGCGTATCAACCTGCCCCGGTCTCCCCTATATTATTTGCTAATTCTTAGATCGTCTACTTCAAACATGTTTACTTAAAACCTGTCATTTTTACCATAAATTTTTTTGTCGAAAAGAAAGTTACTTGATACTCTTGGTAGATGGTTTTCAGAAAGGCCCTTACAGATTTTGAAGGGTCGTTTCGACTAGTTTTGTGAGTTCTGGCTCTTTCCGGACGTCTGGAAAAAGTGCTTTAAAGAGGTTCGGATATTGTGATACCCTCGATAGATGGATTCAGGGAAGGGTCTTCCACTTGTATTTTAAGTTTGTATATGCCGGACAAAAGTCGGCACGATATACAACTGCATGAATTTTCCTTTCGCAAGGCTGGACAAGCTATCTCCAAAAAGTGTTTTAACTTCCTTAAAGAATTATTTTTTTTTTCGAGCGAAAAATTTTAGAAAACTCTTGAAAATCTTATAAAAGTGGTCTTATAAAAGAACGAGGATTAAAAACGATAAAAACGCCCAAAAAGAAGCTTACGTAAATGGTTTTTATGATAATTTTTGTTTTTATGTTGAAACCCTCAGAAAATCCGATACAAAAAGGGAGTTCTTGATCAGAAAATGAGCTTAAAAATGGGTTTCTCCGAGGAAAAACGAAATAAACTGGGTAACCAAAGAATTCATACTCCAGAATATCTTGAATCGCTGAAATAAAACCGAAGTCTTCAATTAAAAGGGTGTTTCGCGGTATAAAAACTTTGGGCAACCACGTGAAGTCATTTATAAAGGGGGCTTCTTAGTCAAAAGTCGAAGAGGCTGAAAATTAGCTGAGAAGTCACTCTTTTTTTATGTTACTAGCTTCTTCAGAAATAGGGACCAATGAATCCTAGGAGATTATGAGACTTAAAAATGTATTATAAGCCTTTTTAAAATCCAATGGTAACTTTTTCTTTAGTCTCTTTTTTTATCTTCCTAGTATGTACTTTAGTTCTTTATTTCTTCTTTTTTTTACTATTCTTACACATGGAATGAACTCGTATACGGAGACTCTTAAAAGGGAAGAAGGGGGCTTTCTCACAAGGAGAGAGGGAGAAGTGAAGGATTTCATTGAGTCCAGTCATTCATGGAGATAGGAAACAAGGCAGAACGACTACTCCTTCCCGCACAGTCATGGTGGTATGTCATCTTCAATCTTATATCTTCTATGAAATAAGTTCTCCCCTCTCTTTATTTTAATCGTTCTCCCGGAGACTAAAACTCTTTCCGTGTAGGCTGTTATCGCGAAACCCCACTAAACGGGAGCGCTTAAAACATTTCTATAATCCTATTTCTTTAAATTTTATACCACCGAAATTTCGTCTAAAAATCTATGGGGTCCGCATGACAACCTTCCAAAAACTGGATTTGGAGGTAATACAATAACTTCTGTGTGAGGTTAAAAAGAGTTCAGCATTAAAATGCCTAAATTGTAAGAATGTTCTAAAATTTATACTCGTATATTGTAAAATGTAAAAAAGATGTAAAAAAGTAGGAAAAATCGATAAACATCTTTCTTGCCTTAAAAAGATTCAAAGCTTATTTTTATGTTTTAAAAATATTAGATAAAAATTGATGAGTGCCACTATAATGACACCATAACGCCCACTTCCGTCTCGATAAAATGAATTTCAGAATCCAGAATCGAAAGGAAAACTTATTGAAAAAAATAAAGTGATAAAAATTGAATAAATTTTCGATTTTCACCTTTTAAGGAATCTTAATATTATTCAAGAGGCAGGAAACGAGACTTTACTGAAGGACTCTTGGGACATTGAGTTTCCTATAAAAATAGCACGAATATTTCGAATTTAAGAACGTACCTGGCGCTTTTTCCTGGAAAATAATTCAAGTACAGACGGTTTTTTAGCTTTCTCAAAGAGAAGATATAAGAATTAAAGACCTTTTGAACATAATTTAGTGTCATGTATTTAACAAGAAACCAAAATTTATGATATTACAAGCCGAAACATATTTTGAGTATGAGGAAGAATTAAAACAGATGTTTTCATTCTTACATCCCCCCGCTTTGGAGACAATTATTTCGAAGGAATAATTGAATAAAAAAAAACTTCTTAACTTCTTTCTTCTTTCTTCAATAATTTTTTTCTTAAATAAATCATAACATATTTTTCATTAATTTCATCAATTTTTCCTTAGTTCTATTCCAATGTGTTGATAGGATGTCTTCAGTCTTGATCGTAGTATAATAAATAATGATAATGATAATAATAATCCCTATCTCCAAGCAAATCTTCTTGTAAGATAGTACTTCAGCCATATAAGACGATATAATAAAATGACATATTAGGCCCAATACAGTAATAATAATATCAATTAAGTAATGAATAATAATAATAATCGATCTTGACCATAAAGAGTCATCCCTCACCAATGGATATATTTGTCTCGAAATCTTGAGCAGGGAATTTTCCTTGTTGAATTTTGATTTTCATTCTCGAATTTCGATTTTCATTCTTGAATTTTCATTTGATTCTTGAATTTGATTTTCATTCTGAATTTTCATTGTCAATTTCAATTTCAATTTGTGTTGTTTCCAGAGAATTTTTTTTTGTGATATTTTGTTCCGACTTACAATAAAAAGATCTTTAAATTTTGGTTTATAAGATTAAAGACCTTTTGAACATAATTTAGTGTCATGTATTTAACAAGAAACCAAAATTTATGATATTACAAGCCGAAACATATTTGTGTATGAGGAAGAATTAAAACAGATGTTTTCATTCTTACAAAGATATTGTGTTACCCTCCATATTAGGTTTTTGGCAAGTCTTCAGACCCCAAGAAGCAAATTTATCCCATCGAGGTTGTATGTGTTGTCGGCCGTCGCCAGTTTTATTCCGGAAAACATTAGGGCCTCAATTTTTATAGGATTTTACCAAATTTTTACGAAATCTTCCGTCTTTAGCAATCTTGATTGTGGCATCGCTTGAGGGCCGCTCTTTAAATATTTATAAATTTCTTAAAATTAAGTTAATGTTGTACCCTCGACAGGCGCTTTTTAGAAACCCCTTAGAGGACCCTTTAAGATCAAAATGAACCCTGGTCTTTATCGATCCCTGGTAACTGGTAACCTCACGCATTTTCATTGAATTTTCGGCAAATCTTTCTTTGTTAATTTAATTTTTTAACTTCCTCAAGAAGTTACTGTGATACCCTCCGACCCCCTGTTACTAGAAAAGGGTCTTCCAGACCCCGTAGGATAAATCTGATAAGTGATCTTTGCGATCCTGACTTTGTCTGTGGTGCCGGCCGTCCGGCCGTCCGGCCGTCCGTCGCCACTTTTTCCGGAACACTTCACGGCCGCAATTTTCATCCGATCTTCACCAAATTATACACAAGCTTCCTTTCACAGAAATCTTGAAAATGACGAGAGCTTTTTCGAAATTTTTCAAAATGGCGGAGATATGACTGTTCAAAGATTTAAAATGAGCGCTGTGGGCGTACTGTTGGTCCGATCTTCACCAAATTTTCACTAAACATTCCTTGAATTTTTAAAAATTTTCCATGTTTTTAAAATTTTAATTTTCCAAAATTTTTTTTACTTAATAATTTTTCTAGGCAGAAATGTGAGTCACTTCGCCGGCTCGAGGGCGGCCTCTCTTTGGCTAACCGTACTGAATTTCTACCTTGATATAAAATTTTCAAAATAATTTTTTTTTTTTTTTTTTTTAACTTCCTCAAGAATTTTTTTAACGGAAAATAAAATGGCGATTTATTAGGTACTTAATTTTTATTTTTTTTTTTTCAAAAAACAGAAAACGAACAACAAAAAATACCTAAAATTTCTAACTTCCTCAAGACTTACTGCGATACCCACCAAATTTATTTCACAACTTTTACAAAATTTAGTTCTCCTACTTAATACTTCCTCCTCCTGTATCCTTGAGGAAGTTATCGTTGGAAGCTCTTCAAACCGGAACTTTTTTTACTTCACGGTAGCGACGCCACTCGATCTTGAAAATGTGGAGGGCTTTTTTTTCAGAAATTCGCAAAAATGGCGGAAATCTGTCTGTTTAAAGATTTATTTAATGACCACCTACTACCTACTATCCTTAATAATAAGCCGAATAATAAGTCCGAAAGCCTCCATGGCTCGTCCGAAAGGCCCAAGAAAGGGCCCCAAATCACCCTCTCAAATTATTTTTTTTTTATTTTTTTTTGCCCTTAAGACCCTTAAAAATACTCTAAATTTGGAGTAAAATGGTGGCAGGAGGTGATTCAAAAAATATTTTTAACTCGGAAAAATATAATTTTTATAATATGAAATCCTATAATTAGCTTTTTTCGTGCCTTTAATTAGACGATAATTTGAACTATCGGATTCATTATATTTGATGAAACCTCATCAATATTGACAAAAATGGGTGCTTTGACCCCTCTAAACAGGAAAACCAACTTTTTTTTCCTAAATCAGGGAAACGACTTCGAAACGGCGGATTTTAAACGTTAAAAAGAAAAAAATCAGGTAACCATTATAGGAAAGGAAGAAGTAAAAAAATGACGAGTTTTCATTGTGTGTGAGTAGTCGTTTAAGGCGACATTCTATAAATAAAAGAAAGATGTGCGAAGGTAAACAATGGGTCGTGCGCCCCTCATTCAATTCTTCACTCGAATTTAAATTGAAAGACGATCCCGATTCCCGAAACGCGGTGACAATGAAAGCTGAATAGGCCACGAGTGGAGGAAACGCTCCCCACGCAAATATGGCTCTTCACCATAAACTCATAATACACTATGCACATATACGGAACATAGGATATTGTTCACACTATAAAACGCTCGGATTACAAATTTTTTCTTTTCTCCTTATCCCTTTTTGAGGGTATTGAACAAAAGAGTGTTGAAGGTGTAGTTTACCTTTTCCGAAGAAACGCAGAAATGGCTTTTTGGGTTTTTTTGTCGTATTGTTATGAGATTTTGCACTTTTTTTTCACTATTAGACCGGTCAAATAATATTCAAAAAGGGGTCGACCTTGCATTCTTTTTTTGTCATATTTACGGAATTTTCGGAAGTTATTCTTTGGCAAAAAAATGAGACATTTTTGCTGCCTCCTAAGGGAGAAATCAGGGCCTTCCAAAGAATTAGAATGAAAACGTACTTTCCGTTTAAGAAACCTCCAAATCGTCGCCTTCTTTTAAGCTTTTGTATTCGAAATTCCGATTTCGTATGATCTCAGCAGGTGCTTCGCCGTTATCCATAACAATAGATCTCAAAACCATAACCCACTAAAAGATCGTTTCGCAATCTTATTGTTGATTGGTTCATTAACATTCTTATCCATAACTTAAAAAATTGCGACATTATGAACCAAAAAAGGATTCAATATTCATCAATTTAAGCCACGCGTGAGCGACTCTGGGTCACCTGTGCAAGTTTTTGTTCAGGAAAAGCGCCCAAAACCTCCAAAAAAGTTAAACGCTTAAACACCGATTAAATAGGGTGTTGAATGCTCGGAAAATCCGATAAAACCGATGTTTCTACATCAATAAATCGTGGAAAACGACCCTAAACTCGGTATAAGAAATGTTAAACGCCCAAACGCCTGAAAAAACGCTTTTTTGAGACAATGAAATCGAGGAAGACGATCAAAACCCCGGTTAAAAATAAGTTGAACGCCTGATGAAACGGGTTCTTCTAGGCCAGAAAATCGAGGAAAACGCCTTACTATCTAGAGTGAGCTATTTAACCAGCCAGGAGGGAAGTCCCATAAGTCCGCCAATAATTTCATCATTGTTTCTGTTTTTGGTGGACTCTTTCAATATTCATGGACGGATCGGTACAGTTTTGGTGATAATCGATCGTATAAATGACGGTTAAAAAGTTCCAGTCTCTTTTTTTCATCGGCCTTTTTCTTTATAGCCCTCTTTTTTTTTACACTCGTCGAGCTCGTCCGAAGACAAGTCTTTTCTAAAAAAAGAAAAATAATTAGATCGTCGTATAAAAAGTGTTTGCCTGAAAGAAAGGGTCTCCGATTCAAAAATACACCCGAGGCTTATCATCGATTCAAGGGCCGTAGTCGAAGCTTCCTTTACCGGGACAAAAACTACGTCGAAGCCCAAGACGAAGAGTTGAATGGGGGACGAAGGGAGGCCTGGGAACTACCTCATAGACCATAAATGGTCACTCCACGGTACATCTTTAAATCACTACACTTGTTCGACCTGTACGCTCTCGAGTACCACCCCATTCGAAGAAAAACTGTCTCGAAACCCCTTTTCTCTCCATTTATCTCGTTTCTCGTCATCAAAATTTTTGAATTTTTACAAATTAAGTCGTTCTTAAAAAACCTCTTCTAATTAATTTCTTTTTAATTATATCGATATTTTAACCCAAACGAACTAATTAAGGTATATACATAATATGTGTTTTATCAGTTTAATTTATGGCGGAGAGTTAAGTAAAAATATGCTAAACGACTTAATTGAGTATTAATGAATAATAATTAACCTAGATTGTATAAAAAGTCGCGCGTGGGTTTTTTTATATCGAGGTTATTGAGACATGCCGGAGTCCGGACCTTTTTTTTCGACGGAGGCGTCGACTAAGGACGGCCTTTTCAATTTTTTATTTCCTAAAACGGCCGAACTGAAACCGAATGGAAAATATAAAAAATTGTGGTTTTGTAGTCGCTCAACCATGGAAAAGAAAGGAGGAACAAAAGAATTTTGTCGTAAATGTACCATTTTTTTACTCTTGTAAAAAACTTATGGGCGTAGCGTGAAAGAATGATGGGGGTGAAAAATGATAGAAAAAAGCTTTGAAAGAATTCTTCACCAGAATATCGAGGAAAACCACCTCAAAAATGAGGAACCCGAAAAACTGTGGTCAAAAGATCGAGGAGAGAGAGGGAAAGCCCTATTAAATACCGTTTTCTTACCGAAAGAGCTAGGAAAATACCCAATAACCCAGTGAATTTTGGTTTATTGGCTAATCTACCGAGGGCCCTAATAAAAAGGGTGTTTCCCGACCGCAATACCCAAGAAAGGGCCGATTATGACCATTCAGGATCCCTCCCCCCCCCCCCCCCTCACGCCGACAAACATAAAAAAAGGATTAAAATTCGTATTAAACGATGGTATTTAAGAATAAATCGAGGAAAAATAATTAACACGGCGTTTTTAGGCTGATTGACCAAAAATTGCGTAAAATAGTGGCTTCTGGGACAAACAAAAAGGTTTTTTAATGGCCGAAAAACTAATTAAAACCGCCAAAAATTGGGTAAAAAAATTTTTTCGGGCAATAGGAAATAGAAAACGGCCTATTCTCGGGTAAAAGACCCTGGAAATGCTCGGAAGTCCTGGAAAAACCATACTAGAGTCTTGGCCTAAATCCAGGATTTGGGACTGATTTTTAAACTTATATTTTGTTTATATGGGTAGTAAATTTTTTAAATTCTTTATTTGTTTATTAAGAAAATTATTTTTATTAAAAAAATTAAATTGTCTCTTAAGACAAAAGGAAGTTTATTATGTATTGTTAATTTTTTTTATAGATAGGGTATTCTCGCTATCATTAATCTCCAATATTGCATTTTAGCATGATGGGATCGTAACAAATTTATCGATTCGTTCTTTTAAGGTCGTGCGTGGGGAGGCATGAACCTTCACATATTTTTAGCCCATATTGAATGGCAAAATAAATAAGAAAAAAAATAATAAATAGAAGGCGACTTCTTTTTCGTTGTAAACTTCTTCGTAATGCGAAGGCGTCCTATGAATATTCATACTGTTTTATAATTGATTTCGAAACCGGATTTTTTTCTAATCGGACGTGCGGAGCCGTTGTCAAATCTGTGGACATGGCGAGGATCAGATAAGAAAAAGAGGGTGGCGTGCTGCGAGGGGGGAAGGGGTAAAGTCTCTATAATATGTCACTGTCCGCGACCGCTGATCGATGAAGAGATCAAGTCTTTCCACTCGGTTTTTGATTAATCGAGACCAGATTCCGAACGCGATTTTCAACGAAGGCCCCCCCTCCCAACAGTCCAAAAAAGGTTAATTGTTTAATCGATTACTAAATACGATTTTACGATCAAGCTCGAGCTACTATTGACGTAAAGAATGATAAATGACAACCTATATTTTTTTAAACATCTCCTGAATAGCAAAATTAAAATTATTCCCTCGAAAATTTCAATCCCAAAACGTTAGAAAAAGGGTGTATAACAGTTGCGCGCAAATCCCAACAAAAATGTTACAGTTCTTTCTCAGTATTACAGTTGCGCGCGATTCCATATGACAGTTGCGCGGTAAAGGAAAACGGAAGAAATGACGATTATGTAGATAAAGCTAGGTTAAATTAAATAAAAATAGAAAAAATACAAAAAAAAAAAGTCGTTGTATTAGGTCGAAAGCAGAAGATCGTCGTTTTTATATTTCTCCAAGCTATCCTCTATGCTGTGGTTGGATTTATTTTTTGCTTTTGTCCTCGTCTAATTTTTTCTGGTGTGGAAAGACTATTGAAAATTGCCTGGCTTGTGATCTGTAAGTCCTTTCATCTAAATGTTGATCGTTCTCTCTTCGCGCGGAACTTATACAAAAGGTGCCAAGCCCGCGCGGAACTATAATATAACACTAATCCCTTTTTGGAGAATGGCGCGCAACTGTCATACACCCTAGAAAAATTTTAAAATTACCTGATTTTTCACTCTCAAAGTCATTTTGACGAAATCAATTGATATCAGCTGATCCATCATATCCACATAGCTCCACATAGCCATCAAGGCAACATCAATATCAAGTTACATCAGATTGCAGTTATTGCGATACCCTTGATAGAAGGTTTTAGGAAATGAATCTTCTAGAATCCCTTGAAAATGACAAGTGGCTTGTCTGATCTACGGAGTTTTCCTGTATTCGGTCTTTCTGGCTGGATTTTCGGGTGTTTTCCTCGCCTTTTTAAGTCTATTTTTTCTCCAATATCTCGCTGTTTTGTCAAAAATCGAGGAAAACGCCAGGAAAATCCGGTTCTTTAATGGGTGTTTTCTTGATGAAAAGACAGAATAAAACTCTTCAAAAGGAGGAAAAATTATACACAAGTTGACATGTTAGGATGTGCGGAAGTGTATCTGCCATCGACCCTTACGGGATTTAAGGCGCACATAGAGCGCAATCAGCCATTGTTTCGTGGAAAGTATATTTTAGCCACTATTTGTTCTATGTGACCCAAAATAACCAGCCAAATATTTAAATCCTAATTTAGAGTTTGAAATCTAAGAAGCCTCATAACGAGTCCGACAATAAACTCGTTATGTGCATAAAGAAGATCCTTTGAACCCGTCAAGAAGCCCTTTATGGCTTTCCACTCACACGGGATGTTGAACGAAAATAACGTTTGAAGAGAGGGCGTTTTGCCAGACAAAGTCTCGACTAAATTTAGTCAAAGCGTCCCCTTTCGTCGATAACTCACATCGGACCCACTTCAGTCTCCTTTAGGAATCTCTCCTTCAACGTGTGTTTTGGTTTTTTTTAATACCCCCGCCAAGTTCAACCTCCTTGTAAATGGATACTTGAGTGATTAATCGTAAGTGAACCGTGTTTTTTAGACCAAACAATCAGTCAATTTTGTGTTTTGACATTTCGGATGTCATGATTTTTCCACACTACTCGACTGAATTCTTTTAAATTTTAGGTAGCCCATCAAATATGAAATTCAAATTTGAACAACTTAATTCCACCTCGCCTTTTTTTAAATAAAATATTCCGATATGTAAATTTAAAGAGAGCGTCGCCGGTCCCCATTGAGCTGAATATAGACATTAAATGGTGAATGGCTTGAGAGGGAACTGGGAAGAAGGAGGGTCTCTACTTGGGTGGAATTCGGACGGTTCGACCTCAAAATTATTATTCATCTCACACAGAGCCGTCACTGTTTTTTTGACAACTGGATTTATTTAAAATGGTTCTTCAACCACATTTTTGTTTATAATTGGGCATACCGGGGAAGAAAACAAATAAGGGGTTCTTTTATGGTCTTCTAATTTTAATTTTTTTTTCTTTTTTTTCAGGTTTTAAAAGACAGTGAATACAAATTCATCAAGGTAAATAATTTTTTTTTAACCTTAAATCTCCATTAGAAACATAAATCAGAATTTTTTTCTCTTATTTTTAAACTAAAAACTTCAACAAAACGTCTGTCGCAGGTCCAATTTTTGACTTGACAATCGGAAAAAATTTTCTGAGAATGGTTTATTACACTTTTTATTAGCGAAACTTGATATTTGTCCAAAAGCTGACTCGAAATAGACCTTTCATTTTTTGAGCCTGCAAATAGGACTTCAAAAAACAATTGTAGTCCTACCTTCCCAGGTCGCTTTGACCCTTTCGGGTCTCTAAGACCTAAAAAAAACGAGTTGGTGGCTATTGCAATAATTTCCTTTTTAGGAAGTTAAAAAGTACACGAAATAGGTACAAAAGAGATAGTAAAAAAAGATTCCGATTTTGGAAATATTGCGACATAGTTTTCTACCGAAATTTCCATTTGATGTTGACTCGCCTACACGAAATTTTTAAGTACTTTCCTGTTTCCGACGTCATCGTTTGTGTCCTCGTATCTGCCAAAAACTCAGGGTTTCTTTTTATTTACATGGATCTTTGGCTTCAGATCACCGAAAATTTTTCGAAAGAATGCATTTATGCTTTCTTTTACACAATTTGTTGAATAACAATCCCTAAATCTTTGCGTTTTTGGGGATTCTGAAACACCAGGGACTGGAGTGGGAATGTTCCAGTGTGGGAATCGAACCCACGACCTTTGTAAGACCGAGGGAATTAAGGAAGGACTGCTGCCTTAATCCTTTCGTCCACGCCGGCCCCCAATAGAGCTATTTGAAATGAGGAAGGCCAACAAAGTTTCCAAATTGGTCTTTTTTATTATTAATAATTTATTTATATTTTCTTTAGACGAAAAATGAAATAAGGCGATAAAATAGGGATTTCTTGGATAAATCCTCCTCCCCCTTTTTTCTGAAAGCCAAGGAAAAATCCCGAAATCCCAAAAAAAAAACCAGGTTCCTTGGTAAAAAAAAAAAAAAAATCAAAAAAACCCAAATTAAAACAGCCAAATTTCCGCGTTCTGGATGTTGAATTTCTTCATTTCCCCTCAAATTTTGAAAAAACTGGTTTCGTTTTCTGATCTTCCCTGCATAAATCCAATGCTTCATTTTTTGCGTTTCCAGTGGATTTTTGGGCTTTTCTCTTTGCTTTTTGTCCAATGAACTCCGTTTCCTGATTTCCGAGTTTTAGGTGTTTTTCTTTGGCTATACCAAATCCACCTAATTTTTTACAGGATTCTAAATCGAAAAACCTTCTGATCTTCCAGTTTTAAATATTTTTTGTCTAAGGAAACCCCTGTTTCTGAATTCCAAGCCTTAGACTTAATAGACATTATACTTTATTTTCTCGGGTCTTCGCCCGTTTTCAACGTTCATCTCGAAAGTTTTGCTGAAAAACATCTTTTTTTGGGTTACATATGATGGGAACAAAATAAACATTTCGTGGATAGGGAAAAAGTCAGCTTCTTGTGAGAACATTGCGTCGTTGAAGATGCATGGTGCTATCTGCCTTTTGGCAATTTTTCAGGAGAGACAAAAAACTGCATTGTGTTCTTCAGATTTCAGATGTAACATGTTATCATTTTTGGCGGTTGAACTGCTTTCGATGAGTTTTATACAAAACTAAGTTATAACTGACCGACGCCGTAAATTTCGCTTCATATTCAATAAAAATCTCATTTTGCCCAAAATGCGAGTTAGAGTATGTATCTTCAACGACGATTGGCTGCACACCAAGAGACCACCCTGCTAGAGCACCACAAACGATAATAAAACCTTCGGTCACGCTGAGAACCAAATCATTTTTTTTTTTCAATGAGAATGATGCCGTCAAAAAACCTAACTTAGGACCACTCAACCCCAATTTTTGAGTCGATTTTCGTAATGGAAAGACACCTACGAAAGGTTTTTGTCTGCGAGACGATTTGTTACCCGCGCGAACCTCGAATTTACATAAAATCCCAATAGACAATCTTGTCCCGGAATGCTTGAACATGCCTTTTGTTAGTGTAATTGCTTTTCGAGAGTTTGACTTCTGACTCAGCAGCGTTTTATTTAAAGCTCCGTTTAGTTCATTTTCTTTTTCTTTTCTTTTTCTTTAGACCTGTCGCAATCGTCGAGTATAAAAAATGCAAAACGTCGAAAGTAGGAGTTCGATTGGACGCGCATAAAAGTTAGAAAAGCGGTTACTTTTGACAGAGGAGGGCCATAAATATTTATAAAATGACGTTATCTTCTGCTAGTCCGATGGGAGGGAAATGATTGAAATGATTTGTTGAGGATTCGAGGATGATGTAGGCGTCGCTCGGGTATCCTTTTAATCCGGGACCGTAGATGGTCAACTAGCGACTTCGGTGCGCGGAACTTGCGACGTGGGAGAACCGGAGTGAGCGAAATGAAACTTCAGGAAAAAAAATTTTCTATCATCCATCTTGGAAAACATCCTATTTTCGACTCCTTTTGGTATTTTAGAAATCGTAGAGGGAAAAAAATATCCTGGAACGACAATGAGCAGGACCGTCAAGGAGGACGAGTTCGAACAACGGGGATAAAAAGGTCGTAAATTCAAATCAAGTCGAAAAAAAGAAGAAAAAGAAGGCTAATAAACGTGTTTTTAAGAAGATCGGAAATTCTTAATAATAATTTATTTTTAAACCATTATTTTTGTCGAAAAAAATGACTTAAAAATATAAAAATTATGAGATTCCATGATTACAAAGAAATTTTTTCGGTGATATTTGGCATGACCCGTTCGGCGCAAGCAAAATCAGCCAAACTAGAGACGGACAGATCTCCGCCATTTTTTTTTTCTAGAGAAAGCTCTCAAATTTCCAACATACCAAATCACTAATAAAGGGACAATTTGGCACTTCAGGGTCGGTAGGAAATCTCGACGTCCTGACTACCTTATAAAAATCAAAAAATTTGGACCTTTGGGGTCTCCAAATCTAATTTTGAGGGTATCACAATAACTTTCTATTTAGACTGTTGAAAGGGGTGGAAACCATCCTTAAAATGCCAAAAAGTTATTATTTAAACAAACTGAAAATCATTCTAAATAGACATTTTTTTTTTCAAATTTAAAACCTGATGCACTTAAATGTTTATAGAGATTTGATATCAGATTGGGGTTGGTTAGTGATTCAGAAGATTCGGAAATCTGATAATTTATCTCAAGAAAGAGAGAGGTAGAAGAGAGAAAAAACGCCATTGGAATTTACCGTCTCTCCTCTCTCGTAAAACGAATTGATTGAGTTCTTGTTGAAAAGATCTTGTAATGGTCACAAGTGTTCGAGATTCATTTGGTCCTGAATGTTGTTGTTTCGATCGGATTCCATTCTCAGACGTGGGTGTTAACGCGATGTCGAGTTGCGGACTTGCCAGGTGAGTCGGGGACGCCCACTGTTCCTTCTCCCTGCGCCGCTTCCCACAATTTCTACCCTCACAACTTTTATATTCCATAATAACCGCAACTATAAAGATAATAACGAGTCCTTTATTTTTCAGATGCAAGGGATGTCTCAGGATATTGCCAATCCAGAAACTTCCAAATCAATGAGGTAAATTTTGTCAAGATGGTAGCCAGTTTTGTTTTTACGCTTATAAAAAAATGTTGTGTTGCAGAGGGAAGCGAAAAGGAAGATGGAAACTAAGTTTCACCATCAAGCGCTGCCTCCAGAATATTTGGACCATTATGAAGCATCACTTTGTAAGCCAGCGAGTCCTCCGGCTCCTTCGACGGTGCGTTACACAGACCTCCCCTATATGGGAGAAATGACGCTGGATAACGCACGACCACGTCGAGGTCGAAAACCGAAAAAAGCTGACATCTGCCATCTAATATACAAAAATTACGGTACGACCATAGTCGACGAACCGCTCAACCTCTGCATACGAGACCTCAAAGCGAAAAGGGCTCCTTCCCCGGCTGAAGTGTCGATGTGCAAATTTAAATTCACTGGCGGAGCGACGCCGACGCTCAAAGAGAAGAAAATGCTGAGCGTCGACGCCGGAGGCGCTTTCCGCTTCTACGACCAAGCAGCAGAAGAAAAAATCAAGGAAATCAATTCACAGGGAGAAACTAGAAAAGACCTTCAAAGAAAAAGGTTTCCTCATACAAACCCAACAGCTCGAATCCGCTCAAGGTGCCACTTACTGTAAATTTAGACAGCTTAGGAAATTTACACGGTACCTTTTTAGATCGTGGAAACATCATTTGCCCGGCGAAGTCGTCTCGGACGGTTTCATGGGCTGACTGAATTCTCGCCTTTATTTCTAATCTGAACCATAGATTTAATTGAAGAACATCGCTTACTTTTTGAGAAAAATATTCGTTTTTATCCTACGGTGCTTCCATCTACATTAAACCTCATGAACTAAAAACCTCCATTTTTCCCACAAAGCGACCGAATCTTCTTTTTAATCTATCTTTGACGATCTCCTTTTTTATTATTATTTATTTAAAAGTTGTCTAGTTGTCGTCGAGAATTAGTCCATAAAATGTTGTAGTCACGGTTTTTTATTGTTTAAATGCAGTTTCATGGGCTTCGGTGTCTTGAACTCCACAAAAAGACCTGAAATTGACAAAAAACCTTAATTAAGCAAATTAATGTAATCACAAGACCCTAATTTTTTGATTAATAATTATTTTTACTCTGTATACGATTCTTCATTATTTCTAGAACGTCAAAGTACCAAACTTGGCCCAATTATAATTTTTAAAAAACCTTTTTTTGCCATTATAAAAAGACTGTATTGTTTTATTATTTTTAACGCTTTAATCTTGTGGTTAATTTAATTTGTTGAATGTTTGCCAAGTTCCTAACAATTAGGAGTTTGTTTTAGTGACATCCGTATAGCTAAAAAAATTAAATTTTTTTAAAAAAAGCTTGCCTTGAATGAAATAAAACAGGGTGGCCAATTTCATCTGTGATCGTAAGTAAGGCTTGGAAAGACAGACACTTTCCACGCCTTTTTTTTTCTTTTCAACGAGTCATTAGGAGTAGTTCGACTATGACGTCACAGTCACACAAAAGTGTTTCTGTTACCTTTTAAAAAGTTTAAAATTTAAGTTTTTTCAAAATCCGAAAATTGTTACCTTGTTTTTGTTCGTTAACTGTGATCGTCGTTGCATTGTTAACTCTAAATATAAACTATAAAAAAGTCATAAAATTCTTTTTTAAAGACTTTCAAGTTAAAAAAATCTAACATTATTTTTTATACGTTGTACATAGGTATTTTTGACTGTTATACCTATTTTTTGGACTGTGTTTTATAACTAATGTTTTTATGTTTTTGTTATTAATATTGGAAATATCCTTTTTTGTACATATAAAATAAAAGCTCACAAAATAATTATATGTATTTTTAAATGAAGAAATACATCGAAAATTTGTAAATAAAATTTCCTAATACTAGACGTAAGGTTGTACAATAAAAAGAAAATGATTGTTCGAATTTTTTGTTGTTATTGTGGTATCCTTGATGGACAGAAAAAGGAAAAATTTGTTCCTTTGAGCGAAAAGAAAGTAATTGTCTGCTCCTGGTGTTTCATGAACTTTCTAGCTCAAGTAAAAACTACGTTTATTCGGATCGTAAACTATTGCCAACTAGTGGACCCCCCTTGGTGGAACAGTGAGGTCAGAGTAATCCTTTCCACTAGGAGAAAATAATTCAAGAAATGCGTATTTAATGATCTAAAAAATTCTATAAAAAGTTTATTGGACAAAAAAAAATTTCGAAAAATGCCCAGAAATGGTGATTGTAATTAAAGACTCCGGAAGATCCGGAGAAAACGGTAGATGTTCAGAAAAACCGATGAAAACTCCGCTGAAATGAGAAAAAACAAGAGATTTTTGTACAAAAGACAATAAAGGGAAGGAAAAGTTGGAAGGAAAACAACTTAAAATCGTGAAAGGTAGAAAAATGAAAGTTAAGGCCTTTTTAGGCCACACGGAACGGGCGTGAACAGCCGAAATTTCTCGGAAAGGAGAGTTTGGTGCTAAAGACCAATAGTACGGCCGTTATAAACTAAAGTATGGGGTAGGGAAACTTGCGCACAATAGACCCATCAGGGGTCGGAGTGCACAGGGCCCTAATTAACCTAAATCTAATCTAATGGGGTAGGGAAGAAAGTGCCAGCGAAGACAGTGCCAGCGGGCCGTCACATGAAGAACTTCTCTTTGAGGAAGTCAAAAAATAGGATGCTGGATGAAAATTGCGGCCGTGATAACTTATAAAAATCCCAAACTTTAGACAGTCATATCTCCGCCAATTGTTGCGAATTTTGAAAAAAAAAAAAAATCCTTCGCCATTATTAAGATAACTACAAAAGGAAGATTCTGTGAAAATTGCGTAACTGGCGAGACGGCGGGCACCACAGACAACCTCATGATCGCAAAAGATCACAAAACACTGTAGGAACGGGGTGAGAGACCCTCTCCCAAAAACCGGACATGGAGGGCAATGCAACAACTTAGCTTTGAACTTACGAGCACAATTAATGGGTTTCAATTGAGAGCGGAAATGTACCCTGTTTATATAGAAAGTCGAAAATTTAAAAGTAAAAACCCAAAACTGGAACTTCGAGTTGAACTAAGACTCAAGGCATGTTTCGTCATCTAGTGGTATATCCGTCACCTCTCAAGTTCCTCTCAACTCCACAAGAGCACTCTCAGAACCTTTTCCTGATACTAAAAGGTGCCATTCAATTTTAAGAAACAAAATTACAACTTTAAAATTTTATATTTTTCATTAAGTACACTTTGTTAGTCAGACTATAAAATTTGTACATTTTTAGGACGTATGTCCATTAAGTAACAACTAAAATTGGTTAGCTAAACAGTAATATTTAAAATGCAGAGTATAACTTTGGGATAATAAATACTTTTCTGAAAAAAATAAATAACAATATCAATAGTCGACTTCATCTTTTAATTTGAAATAAATGAAACAAGAAAGGATCATTCCAAAAATTGGTATGACGCTGAAGCCGAGGCCGACGGCGCAGATGATGACAAGCTGTTCCATAAGCTCGTCTGTAAATCTATGAACACAGCCCTAAAAATCAATCAGATTAATATTTCTTCTGCTTTAAACTTACAGAATAAGGGATGTTGCTTGGATGGCTGCTCTTCCCACAGCCAAAAGACATCGACTTACAACATGAATCAGGAACTTGATTTGTCGTGTTGCTTTCCAACTTCCAGCGACTGGAATTCCAATCTTCGAAAATTTGTGCCCCACAACATTTATACTACAAATAATAAATTAAATTTATAAATAAATTAATTCTATTATTACTTCTTGTTGCATTTTATCGATGGCTAACGTTTCAATCAGCGAAACATTGTAGTTTTGTACAAAAGTAGTTTTAGATTTTCGTTGAGATCGATTTCAACTTTACTTCGATAAATATAGGCTAAAGCTCCAACCATAACTTCCGTCAGAAATTAGTAGAAGAAGGAATGTATACTGAAAAAAAAAAATTAGTTGAGCTTATTTTATGGGAAAAGCCAAGCAAAATAAGAATTATCCAGATACTGGAGAAAAAAAATGCATTTCTGTGAGCTAAATGACCGTCCCCTCCCCCACAAGTAAAGCCTTTATAGAGTGAAAAAATTATATTTCTTGGCCAAAAAGGAGAGGAAAATGACTAAAAAGAATGTTTCTAGATTGCGAGCTTTTGATAATTTCAGGAGTCCCTCCTGATCTTTCTAATGACTAATAAACATTTTTTTAGGCTTTCACGCAAGGAATATCCTCAAGGAGCGGCAACTTTTAGCGAATTTGGAGTCAAAATTTTGGCAAATTTTCAGTCTTTTTTCTATTGGCCTTAACGGCCAAGAAACCCCATCACAAAATACGTTATATAGAAACACCTTTTCTACGGGACTTTTAGGAGTCTTCAAAAATGCTAAAAATTATTGCAAAAAAAGGATGATCGCGCACAAAAATTCGAGCTAAACGTCCTAAAATCTAGTAAAAATTGGTGGCAAAAAAACTGTAGAAAAGCGCCCGAAAAATCAGTAGAAGAGGATTTTTGAAACAAAAAATAGAGAAAAATGCCCGTAAATCTTAAAATAAAGGATGGATGAAAAACCGAAGGAAAAGCCAGAAAAAAAGGGGGAAAAAACTGTCTAAATAAAGAATCTGAAGTCAGGATAAAACTTTTTAACGAAGGCTCACTTGAGTGAAAATATCAAGTTGGAAACGTGTAGGGCGTTTCTGGGTAAACAAATGTTGACAAAACGATAGGGACGGTAAACATAGGCGATAAACTCCGAACCGGGAAAGGCATTCATGCTTCAATGCTTTTTCCTTCGACTTCTATTCACCCCAACGTCGATAACCGCGAGACAAAGTTAACTTCATGTTTTTTTCAAAAGGGCACGTGGACTACACACGTGAAGGGGCTATTTCGAGTACGCTATCTCAAGAGTCTGTATATTATAAAAATAAACTTGAGTTCTTAAGTGTACTTTAGACTCTTCCGGATTTTTTAAAAGTCTTTTCTGTTTAAATAAATGGTTAGAGTCCGTGAAAATTTCCTTTTCGAAGAAAAATCGATCAATTCCTTCGACGTAAATCTTTTTATAATTAATTTCTTCCGTCACGAGTTGAATCGACAGTTTTTTCTCTCACGCCTACATCTCAGGAATGATGACGTCTCGGTTTTTAAGTCACCCAGCAAGGCTGAGAAAGACATTCTTGTTTCTCGACTCGCTTACGAAGCGGATTTCTTCTTTTTCTTTCGGAGAAAAATGATTCATTGACTGGACCACGGACGGTTTTTGTCCTCAGATAGCCGGAACAGAGCTCCATTAATTTTGATATAAGAAGTCCAGATTCTAGGAGGTCTGGTAGTCACGATTTTCAGATTTAAGGAAACCTCCTTCTTTTTTTCTATAGATAATTGAGCTCTTAGGTAAAACAAGCTTTTATTGGGGTAAAATATTAAAATAAAAAGTCTACAGAGAACCCAGAGTATTGAAAAAAAAAAACAACGATCATTTGAAAACTACTCGGTTTTTCGAAGGCGTTTTCCTGATTTTTTCGGCTAAAAGCACATTTTAAATCGAATTTTCCCTCGGTTTTTGGCCCTGGTTTTTTGAGCAAGAGAGAAGTTTTTACCAAATAAGGCTCTTAAATTTTATAAACTTTGGACGATTGCGTTGAGATTTATGATATTCCTTGACAACAGGAAATAGGTAATCGCAGAATCAACTTACCAAAAGTATGCACCATCTGTATTCTTTATGAACGGCGCAACTACCAATAAGAACGACTATTATCGTCAAAACGCCCGCGGCGACGAGTACGTAGGCGGCCAAAGGATAGGTCGGATTCGTCAGAAGCGAATATATTCGTGCTCCGTGAATATAATCCAGAGGCCGATCCCCGTAACTCCGCATCCCGCTATCTGGAATACAAGAGGGGAAAAAATTAATAACCACCAAAAAACAGGTAGGAAAAAATAAACTTACGAAGAAATCGTGTTATAAACATGGAAGAAATTTTTGGAAAAGTTTGTCGAACAGCATCCTTCGTCGTGACGCCGATTTTTCACTTTGTGATTATTCATTTCTGTCTCGACTTCGGGCCATCTATAAAATAAAAATGAAAAATTATTAAAATTCAGGGCGTCGGAAGAAAAACAATGGAGTAATCAAGTATTGATAAACTGCCACTATATCGCTCGGTCATTACAGGACTATTAATTACTTTTGAGAGATTACCGTTCTCTAGTTTTATTTTATTCGAAAGGTCTGAACAATGGTTTGTTTTGAAAATGAGATGTGGAAAGGGGATCCGTTTCGTAATCAATCTCAATGCGTGAATCCAGTTCTTTTGTTCTGCGTAAAAAAGGTCCGAGATTCCATTGCGCAAGATGATTAGGATGTTATCGCTTTGCTCAATTTAGCACAACGTTGAAATTATTTCACTTCAACTAAAAATAAAACGAAACTAAAAAGCCCAAGTCATTCGCATTTCCGTTCTGTTTTGTTTACGATAAACAACACCCCACGCTTCCGGGTTTCCGATTATAAAAAGTTCAAAAACAACGTAACACAAAATAATTATTGTACATTTAAATTTGTGTAAGTAAAAAAGAAGTTTTATGCATTCGGGGGGAAGGCGGGAGGGGGTTCACCTAAGGCACAAGTAGGCGTAATTTATGAGCCCAGGATAATCTCGGACAGGTTTCTCAGCTGCATTCCATCCTCCACACTGAAAAACTTTTTTAGTTTTACCAACGATCGCTTCATTTTTAATAAACATTCACCTGCGACGCCATTAGGATTGATGAGAAAGCTCAAATTATACATATTTAAGCGTCAAAAGCTTATTATGAAAGACACCATTGCTACTTAGCAATAATATAAGTTGCCACGCGATGGACCTTCAAAACATACGTCTGTGGCCTTGGTAGCGTGCGAGCTATAAAATTGAAATCATTGCCCACACGACACATTTTAAAGAGGTGTGAGTTTCAATGATTTGGCTCTTTGCATCACCAAGCAAACCCTAATGTCTGGGTCCAGGAAGCCCAAGTACATGTGGTATCAATTATAAGAGACCAATCAGCATTGGACAGAGAAGTAGTATACAAGATAAGATCTTATTAAATATGGAAGTCCAAAACATTGGCCTACTAACACTGTTGGTAAACCCAAGTTTAAGCCTATATTGGCCACACTGAACGGGCGAGGACAGCGCGAATTTCTGCATCCCATCTAAAAACTTTTTTTCTTCATATATTCAATTTTATGTCCGCACAAAATGAAAATAGGATGACACAGCACTCCGCCGTTTTGTTTTTTATTAGCCACGGGATTTTCTTCCTTTTCCCTCTAATTTTTGGCCAAAAGCAACTCCGTTTTCCGACCGAGGAACACACTTATCATCGGATTTTTCGGGCGCGTATCTTCGAAAAATACCCTTTATGGGACGCCCCACTATCGTGTTCCTAAATACCCGTTTTCCGCGGGGATTTTCTCGAAAAACATGATGTTGTCTTTCCTTCAAAAACACCCCATTTTAACAGGATTTTTGGGTGGTTTTTCGACGTTGGGTGGTTTTTTTTTCGACGTTTTTCAGCCAAGAAAGACCCCCTTTTTTCACCAATTTTTAAGTTTTCTTCAAAGTTTTGGCCATGAGTCAACTCCCTCAGTTTTGCGGCCATCACCTCATTTTTCGACCTTCTGGACAAAAACACCCTTTTACCGCTTTTCGGACGACTCTTATTAAATTTTCAATGCCATTTTTACGTTCAGAACGCCCTTTACCCCTAAGATGTAAACAAATTTTTGACTCTTTTATTCAAAATCTAACCGGCGAATATTTACCATAGATGAGAGTGTCTTTCCGTTACAATTAAGTATTTAAAACTGTTGATTTTTTCCTCCTTTTTTTACCTCATCTTTTCCTCGGTGTAAATTAACAGCCCACTTTCTTCGAGTGTAAATTATAACTTAGGTTTTAATACTTTTCTGAAAGGTGTTAACTGTGAGCTCTAGTCATAATTTAAAATTTTTTTCCTCTTTCCATTACGACACTACTATGCATTATTGTCCTTTTTATTCGAAAAGGATTCTACCGTATTATTCACATGTGAGGCGTAAAAATAATACATTTATAAAACAAGTTCTATAAAACTCTAGTGAGTCACAGGCTTTATGGCCGGCTATAAAATTTTATAAAAATGTAAATGCCCTTTATGAATTAATTTAGAAACAAAAAAATTATAAACACGAAAAAAAGAAATGCACGAGCGGAATGGAGTAACGCTATGCAAACAGGTGGTCGGAACGGTCCCGTGTGGGAGTATTGACCCACAACTTAATAATCGCAGCGTTTTTTAAGGTCCGGCCGGCGAGGTACAATTCCACCCTCGCAGAAAATGTAAAACAGTAAAAAGGTAGCCAAACTAAGAAAGTTTATAACAATAGACTTTTACCTACTATTTTTCAATAAGTTTCGTATTGATTGTTAAAATATCGGCTCAAGGTTTTGAACCTGAAAAACGTGTCGGACAGGTAGGGGGTCCATTACCTTTTTTCTAGGAAGTGCATTCTTTTGGTTTTTGTCGGAGGTTGAGAAAGGGAAAGGGTATCACGACTTCTTCTTTTTGAAAAGTGTTTTAATTTTTTTTCCCTTTAAAATTAATGACCTTATGGAGTTATTAAAAAAGGGAATCCGTGTAATATTCTTTATTGACTGGACAGATCAATCAAGTTTTAATGCATTACCCGCAGCGCGTCTCGTTAACCGAAATCATTAAGTTAGATTTAGTTTCGGGTCTAATTGATTGATTAACAAGCAGCAAAAACATCGTTTTTTTAAACATCCATCTTGGTAATCTGTAAGGGGGAAAATCGTGGGCTTAAAAATAATCAGAGATTGTTTGTGCAGATGTTTATGTGGGCTAGCCCATATAATGCAACCAGAGAAGACCTAACGAAGAAGATATACCAAAAATCTTTCAAAATTTTCAAGACCAAAAGTAAAATTCGGTGAAAATCTGGTGAAAAATTGCAGAAAAATAGCCCCCCCCCCCTTCAAAATATGTTCTGAAGCTTAAACAGGCCAAATGCCATTAGGACAGTCGGTCAAAAAAACTCATCTTCTGCGACGATAAAATTGGCGATTTCTTTGTGGACAATAAAATGGTAAAAGGTGGAATTCGGCGTTGGCTATTGAACATTGGAAAGGTACATAAAGGCCTCTTCGATTTTTACGTTCAGAAAACACCTGAAAATTCGGTAAAATAGGAGTTTTCGGGCCAAAAGAGCAAGCAAAACTGTAGAAAATCCAAAAATGAAAGTTTATTGGCAAAAAGAGCCAGAAAAACACCCGAACATCCCATTAAAAGAAGATTTTTGACCAAAAGAGCCAAGAAAACACTAAAATACAGTAAAATGAAAGTTTTTGGGCCAAAAGAGCGGTAAAACCAGAAAAACTTCCCAAGACCCGAAGTAGGCATTTTTTTTCTCTAAACACCCAAGAAAACAACTGGAAATCATTTAAATAGGGAGTTTCGTGGTAGGAAAACATATAAACCCTCTAATAAAAATCCCGTAAAAAGAGATTCTTGGCCAAAAGACGGAGTGAATTTTCCAAAACATTTGGTAAAATTGGTTCAACGCGAAAAAGTCGAGGAAAACGGCCCAAAATCCAGCGTAAAGGGCATTAGTTATGCCTTCGATATAGCCCCGTTTAACCATATTTTTTCAGGCTCTTTCGGTCGAGTTATGGATGAAAAATTACTTCCAGAAAAGGTAATAAATGCTTAACATCCTAAAGGAATCTCCACCTACTGCCCCAAACGAGTTACGACCCTAATAGCGGCCACGAAGGGTTCTTTACACGATTAAAATTAACAGCGATTTCTATAATTTCTTATTAGGTACTCAATTCAAAACCAGTTTTTCACGTTCAGTGCAACCTGATACATAATAGCCACTTTTTTTCTTCTTTTTATATTTCTCTCGATTTCAGACGAGGAGGAACCTAACGCCTTTATCCGGAACGGGGCCTTTGTCCTTTATCCCCATTGTTCCGGAAAATATCAGGAAAAAAAATAATTAAAGGTCTCTCCCTTTTATACAAGTACCTTTTGGAATAGGTCGTGATAGTAATTGTTAATTCAATGCTAATGCCTTTTTAAAACAGGGATCCCACGGTACCTGAAATTGTATTTTTAATAATAACCCTTTGGGCGATCTAATGATCCATGTTTACATTTTTTTTAATAAACACTTCATTAATTTTTGAAAATAAACTACTAATTTTTTTTAGTTTCTCTCTTTTATTCTTGAAGTCAAGTAGGTACTTAAGTGGAAGATAAACAAGTCAGAAGTGGGAGTTTTAAAAGGAAAAACTAACGATGAGATGAGAGATAAAGCTGTCTGTAGGAAACAGCGACGCAACTTCCTTAAAAGGGACCATGAAGATGTCAAAGAGCCGTAAATGGTCCTCCCTCCCGAAGACATATTCGTCCGGTATTAAAATCAGAAAATTAAATAAAAAAGCATGGTTCACAAAAAA
Organism: Orius insidiosus; assembly: GCA_014119065.1. Lineage (NCBI taxonomy): Eukaryota > Metazoa > Arthropoda > Insecta > Hemiptera > Anthocoridae > Orius > Orius insidiosus. The sequence continues at coordinate 47,561 of JACGAQ010001577.1, forward strand.
GAAAAAAAAAATTTAATTAGTTTCTACGCAGGATACGGAAAAAAAAGTACTGGTTGCTGGCAGAGAATATCTCAAAGAAGAGAAAAATTTTTAAATATTAAATGATCAAGGTAGAAAAAATGTAATTCCTCGCCAAGCCAGACCACACAAATTCGGGGTGAACAGCCAAAGTTTCTACCTACAATCGAATTTTTCGGAAATTTTTTTCTAATAAATTTTATTAATAATTTGTATTTGGCAAAAATTTGGTTAAAAATGGGACCAATAGTGAGCCTACTACCTAATATGGGTGATGTTAGGACCCTCTCCCAAAAACCGAATATGATGGGTATTACAATAACTTCTCTTCAAGCTAGTTAAAATCTTGCGATTTTTCGGGAAAACGTGTTTTCTTTGCTTAAAGACCGAGGAGTTTGTGCAATGGGTCACTTAAGACCCTCTACCAAAACCGAACATAAAGGGTAATACAATAAGCTCTCTTTAAGCAAGTTAAAACCATTCGGTATAACAGGAGTTTTCTAGGCTGAAAGACCAATAACTTCCTCAATATCTACTAAACAAAATAACTCTTCATAATAGAAGTTTAATGAGGTTTAAATGTCACCTTTTGTAACAAAAAGGTGTCGGTGACATTTTATAGGAAGTATAAATCCGCCCTTTTTATTGTGTTTGTCCGAAGAAAGAGATTGAAAAAAAAAGGTGCGGCCAAGCAGCGATAGACTATCTAAAAAGTGAGGTCTTTTTATGATTCAAAACCTACCGCAGGCCGCATTTATAAGAATGTAAAATCGTTTTATAACTTTTACGGTCACAAAGTGCGTGAAAAAGTGGGCTTTAGGCAGATAGTAAATTGGAGAATGTAGATTCAACGATTGTGTAGAAAGTAGTGCACCTGTTGGGTGGCCCCGGTGCATTTGGATACTACAAGGCTCGAGACAACAGCAAATATTGAAGAGAAGCTCAGCAAAATTTCCCACGTGATGCTGCAGCACTGTATGATCGAAAAAGCAGAAGAAAAAAATAGCAAAAAAATTTGAAATATCCAGAATTCCACCTTTCAACATTCCAAATTCAGGAAGAAGACAGAAGAACATCAAGTTTACAGTTAACATTTTTATAATTTCGCAGTTTAGGCGGTCGACTACCGGTTTTCAGCTTGGAACTTTCTTCCTAATTCGAACTTTTGACATTTCATATTTTATAAAAATCAGTTAATTTATGATTCCGCAATTTGAAAATCAGAGGGGCTGTAAAGCAATAAAACGAACGGTAAATATTTCATTTATAATGTTAAATGATGGATACCGCTAGCCTTAAAATATCTTAGGATGTCAAGGACGTCCGCATTCGAAATGCATAACGCAATATTCTTCTTCTATTTTTAATTTACAAAACAATTTAACCCGTTTGACAAAAATAAAAAGGGGAAAAAACTTAAAAATGTATTTTTTTAAATTTCGAAGATTTTTGTGAATTTTGAGAATTTAGTGGGTTTTTGTATCAAAATTAGGGATTGAAAAGTATTTTATGGGGTTGAAAGTGGTCAGATTGTAATGGAAAAGTGGTAAAATTTGGTCAGCTGCACGTCCCCCTTTTGAAAAGGAACAAATTGGGCCAAAGGTGTGCAGTTTACAATAGAGAGAAAAGAGGGAGGAGCATTGTTCGATTCTAACGCCTAATTTTGCATATAATTTTTGCAAGTTAATAAACCAAAAAAAAATTCTTACCTCTAAAAATTTAAATAAAGTTGCACATTTTTTTTTCTTGGGCAAAATTTTTTGGGTTGCCAAAAAAATTGGTATTTTTTAAAAAGTCATTTTTTGCGAGCACTATTCCGAATAAAAGGTGATGTTTTCACGTTTTTGAACGGAGAAAGCGGTAAAGTTTAAGAAACTTTTTTTTATGAAAATGACATGAAACGGGTCGCTGGAAGATGTATAGCCGACTGAATGCCTTTCGGGATTCTCCTTCTCTGTCGGGTTCACCCGGATCTTGGCCGGCTTCGAGTTCGATGGTGCTGAACTCCAGGGGAAACCCGCCCAATTTCATTCCGTCTTCAGACGCTTAAGACTCACGAAGATTCTTAAAACCACTTTTGAGAAGAATATTTAATTTTTAGTTTTTAGCAAGGTAGAAATAAAAAAAAACAATTTAAGCTAGTGAAAAAAGAATGATGACATGGGCGTTGCTCAGCTGCACTGGCGATCAACTGCACCGAAAATCTAAAAATATCAACTGCACCTCTACTAGCAAAGATACCAAAGCAAATAAATTTGGAATAAAATGCCGACATCAGGTCCTCTACGAAAGCACCCTCTATTTGTATGCATCCAAAAGAGGCTGTAGCCACTGGCCAACTTCATTTTCTTTGTCCCTGTAGTCGGCAGACAGCACAAGCGCCTGTATCTTTTGCCACCAGGATTGTGACAGATGAAACCGACAATAGGAGATCTTGGAGGTGGGGAACAAAGTTCTCACAACATTACGGTGAAGATTAAGAAGTGCAGATGATAGACGACCTTTACTACCTTATGAAGTAAACAAGTGCAGTCAATACGCTTACGTTTCATTAATTGTGCTCTGTCGGTGCAGTTGATTGCCTGCAGATGACATAATTTTTCAATGGACCTTAACGATAAGTTAGCTTCCCACTGTGTAAACCCCGTATTATGCCACCAAGTTTAGCTCTAAAAACGGGGCAAAATATGTTTTCTCTATGGGCTTATAATGTCTAAAAAAAGGTTTTTCTGGGCAGAGAGAAAGAGAGCATGGCCGAAAATCTGGTACAAAGAGTGAAACTAGTGATAACTAGAGGGATACTAGGTTGGAAGAAAAATATACTGTGGGGAAAATGCCCAAAAAAATATTTTTTGTCAGATAACTATTTTAGAAGAATCGACCATCGATAATTGATTATTTTAGTTTTATCAGGGTTGTGGTCATTGACCACAAAATTTTTTTCCTTACATGTCGGCGAATTGTCACATTTTTCAAAGTAGGTTCTGAGACAGATGAATGTTCCAGACTGTCAGAACAATTATCAGAATCCAAACTGTAAAAAAAGATATATTTTATTTTTACAGAAAAAAAATGATATACTTGGGTTTGGTAAGTCCTAAAATTGGAGATGTCCCTCGATCGATTGGTAGTGGTTTTGACCACAACCCTGATAAAACTAAAATAATTTTTTGTCAGAAAGATACAGAAAAACTTTTAAAATAAAAAGTTGGAAGCTGTGTAAGGCAGGGATGGACTTTATTTCGAGGGTTATGACCACATAAATATTGGGGGGAAAAAATGAATATAATTAGTGTTGCTAGACCAAAAGATGAGAAAAAGTATCCAAAAATTTTGTGTAAAGGGCGACTTTCGCCCAAAAAACTACGGGAAACAAAAAGAATTTTGGAGTCTGGAAATATTAATGGAAACTCGCATAAAATGTCGATAATATTGGGTCTTCTTGGGTACAAAATTTAATTTAGTGCTTGGGTTTGGCATAGTGGATGCTCGCGGGAGACTGGGACCACCCGGAGGAAATTGTAGCTTGTGGAGTGTCTAAAAAATTTAAATCGAAAAGAAAAAAATAATTTCCCAAAAATCCTAAAAAAGGGGTGTCTCAAGGCCAAAAACTAGAAAAACTCATCAAAATCGGGTGAAAATGGTTGCTCGAGAGTTTCAAGTCAAAAAAAAAAAGTGGTTTCTTGCCAAAAGTTGGAAAACGAAAGAAAATCGTTTTGGACATAAAACTGTAGGGGAGAAGTATAAAGTATAAAGAAGGGTAAAATGTAATTCTCCGGGAAAAGAGCTTTAAAAAAAATTTTAAAAATTGGTCAAATCTCAGGTCCCCAAAACCCAAGAAAATTAAAAAAAATTCTTTAAGGAGATAGCAAAAAAAAACGAGGAATACAAGCAAAAAAATTAATTTTTTTTTCTCTCTCACTGCCATGGGAAAGACTGTTAAAATATAACCTCAAGAGTATACACGAACCTTACTATTCAAGTTATCAATTATCAGTGTTATCACTTATCAATATTACTATTTACATTCAATTTTCACGTTGAATAGAAATAAATCTTCTCTAAAATATAGATTTTTTAAAATTTGAAATCCCACCCTAAATAATGAGTGGCAGAAGTTCATCCGATTTCCTAACGCAGTACAAGTCAATATCGAACAAACTTAAAAAGTAAGTCATTAAAATAATTATATCAATCTGTAATTCAATTTTTTTTAAATATAGGAAGTTCTTGCGAAAACCGAATGCGTCAGAACCAAGTGATCAGTTTGGTAAGTTTATTGTGATGTATGCTTGAGTTACAATGGCTGTAATTATCTACATAACTACGATTTAAATTGGATATTCTAGATCTTCCGTTTTCTTTTAGGCAGAAATTGTGCTTTAGTTCTTAATTTTGATTTTCCATAGCGAGCTTGGCGGCTCAGTGTGAGCGCCATGATCTGCCCCAGTATGCGGCTTTGAGTTGGCTTGGAGTCGCCAAATGCGAATCTTCTCTTGAGCATTCCAACGAAGAAGCTTCCGCTCTTTTAAAAGCTGGGCGTCTTTTTTTACAAGCTCATCAAAAAAATATCATTGGATGTGACGAACATTTACAAGTAATATATTTTTTAAAATTTACCTTTTTTACTAGTTTCTTTTTTTTTTCAGGCTGCTCTCAATTGTATCGACAAAGCTGAGAAACTCTGGGGTCCTGATAGTTCACTAACGGCTTCTTATGCCTCGAGACTGCAGACTGGCTGAAGGAATCCTCACCTCATTTAGCCATCACTTTTTAGTTAGAGCTTGTAATTATTTAAAAGACTCACCTCCTTTGCTTCTGAACGCTCAAGGAAATTTAGCTTCCGTCAGAATATCAATAGGTAATTTCAATTCAGAGCAGATTACGATTACGAATATGATTGAAAATTATAATCGTAATCGTATTTATGATTACACTTTGTGCCCTCCTGTGTTTTAAATAATAGATGTTATTAGTTTAATTTGTTTTATATATAATTTTTAGGTGACTACCACGGGGCTTTATTAGTTTTCAATGAGATGGTCACAACTGTAAATAAAATAACAAAATCACCTTTTGGTGTTTATAATGAAGTTTTGATCCGGTATGTTTTTTGATTTTATAAAATTGAAATAATTATTTTTTATAGATGTGAAATATCTCGTTTACTTCTCATTCTTCTTTTAAAACCAACTCCGCAGAAGATACTTCCAGAATTGGCAACCTTGGTTGAAAAGTACACTTGGGTCGGTGAACCTGATTTGAAGACAAGTAAAAAAATTTGATTTGTTTTTTTGGTTTATTAATTTTTTTTAGAATCTTTACTGGGGGAGGAAATTTTTTTTCTTCTCCAGTCTCTCGTTATGGCATGCCAGTGCCAGGAATTGGATGCAGTCATAGAACTCGAAGGTGAACTATGGAACCATCTGAGCGACGAACAAAAAGAAATATATCAATCAATTGTTGACGAAATGAACAACTGTGAAAAATAAAAGGTTATACAAATATTTAATTTGGATTATCAGGATGTCATGGCGTTTTTTTCTTAAACGGGAGTTTAAGATATCATGGAAAATGGACAAAAATAAGTTAAAATTTGATTTCTGTGCAAAACCAAGGAAAATGACCAGTAAAAGGAGAAAAGAGTGTTTTTTTGGCTGAAACATCTTTGTGCAGACAACATTCTAATTTAAATTATTAGATATTTGTTTTTGTCGATTTGCCAGCTTTCTGAAAGTTCTGCTTAAATTATTTTGTAAATAAACAAATGTATAATTTTATTATCTTTAAAAAAAATTTAAAAAGCAAAATTTTCAAAAAATGTCACATCCATGCAGCAGTGATTTAGTGTACACAGCCAGAGTGCTCGTGTCTAATTTAAACTCAAACGCTGGTTTTTAAACGATTTTAACCGCTTTTTTAAATATTAAATGAAAATTTTAGAAAAGAGAAACGCATTGAAATGGATAAGGAAGATTAACATGGGGTCAAAAACGTTTGAAGGAGAAGCTTTAAGGAGATTACTTATGAAAGAATTGATTTGTAAAATGGAAGAAGGAAGACTTGTCTATCCTTTTGACCAGCCGCCGCCTGATAGCTCGATTCAAGCTATTTATCAGCTGATTGTAATGATTTTAAAAGTTACATTTTCAATCATAGTAGTTAATGAAAACTCGGTATGCTGTAGAAATAATGCGTTTTTGTGCAATTTTTTTCCTTAACTCTTTAGACGTTCAGTTAAGTAATAATCTTAAGATCTTTTCCGTTTAAAATGAAACGATCGTAAAACTCAGGATGTAAGAAACGTGAAAAGTGTTATTTTTATTACTGTTTTTATATTCTTTGTGTTTTTAATAATACGTAGTTACTATTGTAACGTTACTTTTTTACATCAAAAAATCCAAACGGGTGTTTCTAGTTAAGAAAATCGAGGAAAAATACCGAAAATCCGATAAATTAAGATGTAAACGTCTGAAAACCCAACTGAATGGGCGTTTGTACACCAGAAATGGAAAAAACGTCCAAAATCCTGTAAAAAAAGTTGCCTGAACACCCGATTCAACAGGTGTTTCTAGTTCAGCAAAAACTACCGAAAACCCTATAAAAAAGATGTTAAACATCTGAAACCCAACTAAACGGGTGTTTATACACCAGGAAATCGAAGAAACCCATCTAAACCAGGTGAAAAAGTTGTTAAACACCCGATTCTACAGGTGTTTCTAGAACTGAAAATCCTTGAAGACGGGCCAAAACTCGTCAAGTAGGGTGTTAAATAATGTGGTTTTATCTCTTCCCTGGCTATACTCCATAGGTATCTACTTTTTTGAGGATGGCTTCCCAAAGTTCCCCGAGGCTTCCGAAACGGGACACAACCATTTAAAGCGGGACTGTCCCGCCAACGTAGGCTAAGGGTGCTTTTTTTGTTGGTCAATGCGATTTTAACCAAAATATGAGCCAACGCATCCTTGCAGTCAATTTATTATAATTTTATATTGAAAGATTGAAGAGAGGAAAGACTTCGGAGATTATATTGATCCTTCGAAGGGGTCGTGGAGAAACGGCGACTCTCCGGCGTCTCTCAAGAAACGTCCTATCCTTTTCAAGATGTCACCCGACGGCGGAGCTTTTCTCTCGAACCAACCCCTTCCGAGCCGTGGCGTTTATTGCTACTTTTCAGTCTCCTCCCCTCATCAATCGAATCAATAACCTAATCTAACATTTAAAATAAAAAAAGCTGCTACTTCTTCCAGGTTTTATTTTGAAAGCGGATTTATTTAAAAACAGAACTAATTTTGTTTGTTTACCAAGTAACAGGGAGTGAGGAGCTATGTTGAAATTGAAGAATAGGACGGAAAAGAGGCCGGGGACGTCAGAGAGGAGTGACCATGGTGATGTGACGTAAACGCACCCTCTGTAAACTCCACCATCACCCCATGCTAAAAACATAAAGAAAACAACAAGCGAAAACCTAATTTTTCCTTCATATTTTTATCACCCCTCCGGCTTTTTTAAGTCTTCTTTTTCTTTTTAATTGGCTTAAAGAAAGGCAAATGGCTACGTTTTGTAACAAAGGCAGTTTTTAATATATAAGATCAAAGACCTACCTACATTGATAAGCAAAAAGAAAGAATTTTCCCTGGCGCTATTACCTTTTTTAATAATGTAAATGAGTTTCTACGTAATATATACATTTTTTTTAGCTTCCCCAAAGTGAGGTTATTGTGACACCCTCATTTTTGGCGAGGGACTTTCAGAGCCGATCAATTTTTCTAGTTAATAATTTTTAATTACAAGAAATGATTACAAATATTCGAAATGTACCTAAAGAAGAGTAGAGTAAATGATGAAGCAGAAATTTGGAATAAAATTTCTTTTAAACATGTGTTTTGTTTACTACTTGTGAACATCGTAATACTTTAACGTAATACTTGTTGAAGTAGTGTGTGGAAAATTTCGTTTTCATTTTCCTCTAGGGTAAAACTGGGGCATGGATATATTGAACCATGACCTTTTACGTTCAAACGTATCCATGGTAATGAAATAACCCCTCCCGATCTTTACCGACATCCCTGAGAGAAGTCAAAAGTTTAATGACCTTTTTGGAAGAGTAAAATAATAATAATAAAAAAAAGGGTCGGAACACTTTTCATGATTGGATATAAAAGGATAAAATCTTCGTTTTTAGGGAGTATTTTCGGTTCACGTTTAGCTTTATTTTAATAAATTAATTATTATTTTTTAGGATGGACGGAGAGCAAGCAGGGTTTCTAGGTAGTCATAGGCATCGATGGGATGGGGGGGGGGGGAAGGAACAGGGAAAACAAAAAAAAAAACGAAGGAATCAATATTTTTTTGTCAAATTTTTCTTTACATGACTTTTGGTCTTTTCCCCAACTTTTTGGGTAAGAAGAACCTCTTTTACTATGTTTTCCGAATTACAATGCCGCAAAACCTCCTTTTCATACATGGGCATTTTCTTGGTTTTTTTTGAAATCGGCTATGAAAGGCCCTCGTCAAATCTTTTTTTTTTTTTTGCCAAGAAGCCCCTATGTCACAAGATTTTTCGCATTTTCCCTCGATTTTTAGGCCATGTAGAACCATTTTTAACATTTTTCCGAGTCATTATGGCGAAAATCTCCTGTTTTATAAGATTATGGCGTTTTCCTCGGTTTTCTGGTCAAGAGTCACCAATTTAACTCGCGTTTAGAGCGCTTTTTTTCTTTCTTTTTTCTATTGTCAAGAAACCACATTATTCAATTTTTCATGGTTTTCCTCGATTTTGGGCGAGTGAACCTATTTTGGGCAGTTTTTAAAGAGTTTTTACAATGATTGTAAAGAAATATCTGAAAAATTTTCCGGGAAGTACCAATATTTACGCTTTTTGTCTGGAGCTAGTGGTTTCCTCCACTTTCCTGCCTATAGGAACCTTTAAAACCCGATTTTATAGGGATTTCTGAGTTCCCTGAGTTTTTACCCAACAAGCGCCCTTTCTACGAGACTATGAACGTTTTTCCTTAATCTTCTAGCCGAAAATCATCCATTTAACGGTGTCTTGCCCAGAA
>JACGAQ010001578.1:0-56623 GCA_014119065.1 Orius insidiosus
ATTAATGTTTTCATAATTTATTTCCACCAATGAAACTGAAAAAATGACAGAGCCGTAAGCGGTCAAAAAGCATATGAAAGTCTTTTTTATGGATCATCAAAATGAAGGGAACTTTTGAATATGAACTCCACTCTAAATACGGTGGTTTTGGTCAGTACTTTGAACACATTATTTTTTTATATGGAAGCTCTGTTTATAGCAACATTATTATGAGGAAGAACCTGATTGGCTGGTATTTTACTAAAAAAAAGAGTAATTTTTAAAATGTAGGATTAGAATTCAGTCTTTTAGCCAAATTGTCTTAACTGCCAAAAATCACATTTAGGTACGGAGCCTGGCTCCGAGGACTTGATCTAAGTAGTGTAGTTTAATAATCAACTTCCTTAAAGAAGTTATGTTTTACCCTCCAAGTATTTTTGGGGGAAGGGTCTTCCAGACCCCGAGGGGTCATATCGATTGGCTCCCAATCTAATTTTTTTTTTCTGTCTGCCGGCCGTAGCATTTATTCCAGAACACTTTAAGACCCGAAGTTTCCATTCGATTTCCAACAAATTTTCACAAAATCTTATATTTTTAGACAGAAAACTTAGAAATTAGAAGAAAAGAATAAAATCGATATTATTTCGAAATTAAAAAATTCTTGAATTATATTCCCTCCTATGTTCCTTCTTTTAAGGAAGTTCGTCGGGAACTGATCCAGACTAGTTTTCGTCCTTTTATCGAAATTTTTTTTTTAAGAATCGCGGGTAGAAATTAGATCGCTATCAAAAACACTCCGCGTAAAAACACCCCCCTCGGAAAAACCCTTTACAGCAGCCAGAAAAAGTTATGATATCAACTTCCTCCCACCGATGTACACTGTAGAGAAGATGAGAGGTGAAGCCCGTTTTCAAAGCTCCCCTTGGCGGCGTCCCCAAATGATTGTTATCAGGGATAACACAGTTTTTTTAAAATGTTAGAATATTAGGGAGGAAGCCCTTCGTAGGGCCTGTAGACATGCATCTTTTCCGAAATTTTAAGGATTCAGAGTATCCGATAACTTATCTAACTTCAGTAATCTCTGATTAACCAGTAAACAATCATTTCGCGACGCCGCTAAGGATAGCTTAAAAACGGGAGCACGGGCACTCTTCATCTCTCTAAATTTTCTTTTGCCATATTAACACGCAAGACTTTTCGGTCATGTTGGTTTAGTATCTCAAGCGCCACTTTTTTCAAAGAGACCCTTTGTTATTAGTAGGCCGTTTTTTGGAACAAAAATTTTTATCTAGGAACTTAGCTTGCTTCCTCCTTCATATTCTGTTTTTTGTGTGGTGCATGCTTCAACATTTGCATTCACTGAATCTTGACTCCAAAACGAAGGCTCTCGATGCCAACTCCACTTTTGTCAATATCAAAATTTTGATACCTTTTTAACTTCCTTAAAGAAGTTATTGCGATACCCTCGACGTCGGGTTTTTGGGGAAGGGTCTTCCAGACCCGGGTCAATCGATATGATCTTTACCGATCTCAACTTTGTCTGTGGTGCCGGCCGGCCGTCCGGCTGTCCGGCCGTCCGTAGCATTTTTTGGTGCAAAAAATTGCCACTTTTAATCATTAATTTTTTTTAGTAGGGAGAAATTTCGTACTTCTACCCTTTACGAGAGGCACATCCTAGGCCAAAGAGCCCATTATTTCTACCTTGAGACTTAGAAAATTTTTCGAAAAAAAGAACTTAGAAAGTAGTTTATGAAAAAGAGTTAAAGCAAACCCCCCTTAATTCAAATCAAAGTATTTGATGGTGTGGTTTGAAATGCGTTTGAATATACTTGGTGCCCATAACCTAACTTCGTTATTTCAATGAGAACCCCTATTTTTATTTCAGACTCGTAATCTACGCAAAATTTCAAGTTGATTTGACTATTCATAAGACCATTTTGAAAACTTTAAAAATGCCAAATTTTTGCATTTTTCGTGCAAAACTCCGTTAAAATTGACCTCATTTTTTTTTCAGACTCATTTTTTTTTTAAATTCCACTTATTTTAGTCCAAAGATTCCAATTATCACAAATTCAAGCATCTTCGCATTTTGCATCTCGGGATGTCGTCGCTAACAGCCTTTTTTCAAGTTAGAACCCAAATTTTTTTTTTCAGAAATGAAAATTAGGGGTTTTGAAAGGAATTTTTCTTTCGGACCTTAAATGTTGAAATAGCTACAGCGCCTTTTGGAGTTGTGCATCAAAAAGAAAAATTCCGTTAAAAACCGCTAATTTTCATTTGTCAAGTTACAAATTTAGGTTCTTACTCGAAAAAAGGCCGTTAGCGACAACATCTCATGTTGCAGAATGCGATGATGCTTGAATTTGTAGAAATTTCCCATAAAAAGAAGTGGAATTATAAAAAATGAGTCTCTTAGGTCGATTTTAACGGATTTTAGCGCGAAAAACTGTAAAATTTGACTTTTTTTAAAGTTGTCAATAATGTTCTTATAAATAATCAAATCAACTTGAAATTTCGCGTAGATTAATAATTTGAAATAAAAAGTACTGGTTTGAAGAGCTTCCAACAAAAACTTCCTGAAAGAGAAGTATATTTTTTTCGAAAAATTTTCTAAGTTTTTTTGTCTAAAAAAAATTTTTTTTTCGAAAAATTATCCGGGTTTTTCTTTCTTTTTCTTTCTTTTTTTTTGAAAAATTTTCTAAGTTCTTTTTTTCGAAAAGTGTCAAGGTAGAAATAACGGGCTCTTTGGCCTAGGGATGTGCCTCTCGTAAAGGGTAGAAGTACGAAATTTCTCCCTACTAAAAAAATTAATAAATAAAAAGTCGCAATTTTTTTACGCCAAAAATTCTTAAAAAATATAAGGAGTAATCGGTGAAAATTTGGTCAAAATCGGATTAACGGTTCGGCCGCAGCAAATTTTTTCAAATTTCAAACAGACATATCTCCGCCAATTTTTCGAAATTCAAAAATCCCCCTCCTTACATTCTTCTTCACCGGCTAAAGAAATTTTGGTGAAAATTTGGTGAAAATCGGATGAAAATTGTGGCCGTAAAGTGCTCCGGAAAAAGATGCTACGGCAGGCCGGCACCACAGAGAAAGTTGAGATCGGTAAAGATCAATATTCGATTTTACCCTCCGGGGTCTGGAAGACCCTTCCCCAAAAACCCGACGTCGAGGGTATCACAATAACTTCTTTAAGGAAGTTAATTAGGGGATCTCATTTAAAATAACGATATGAACCAAAAACCCTATAGTAAAAAAATACTTCGAATTCCTTAATAGGTATAAAAAGAGGTGGTGTAATGACAATTAGGAGGTAGGTGGGCCCGGGGGGGTGCCGTATAAACGCATAGTTTGTCAACCTTCCCGCAGTGTCCATAAAGCCGTCTAATGAAAGTCAATTAAAAAAGTGTAGGAGAATGAAAAATAAGGAAATAGTTCACCTGATGAGGCGTATTACGCCGAAACCGGTCGTGAAATATCCGTTTTTTTCATTCTTTCTCCCTCTGCAAATTTTAATAACATTTAATAACGATATTAGGTTCTGTTGGGGGCACCCTGTATATCCAAACGTATATTAAACTACACCATCAAATTTTTTGATTTAAATTAAGGGGGGCTTAAATTTAACTTTTTTCCATAAACCCAATTTTTTTATCGCTCTCCCAGACGTGTGCCATGTGTTTCCGGACATCCTGTATACGTATTTTTAGCCATTTCGATCTCAATTTTGAGTATTTCTCGATTTCAGGAAATTTAATCAGCTTTATTTTTTAACGAATTTATGAAAATTTTCATATTGAAAAAAGTGGAGTTGGCATCGAGAGCCTTCGTTTTGGAGTCAAGATTCAGTGTATGCAAATGTTGAAAGCAGGCACCACAGAAAATGAACAGAATATTGAAGGATGAAGCAATCTAAGTTCCTAGATAAAAATTTTGGGAGATTCCCAACTGGGTACATACCAACGGAAGTCAAGTCGGATGCGATAGACCAACTGGATAAATAATAACGGCACAAGTGGGTACCAAGGATGGATCGCGGGAAGAGTTATTGTGAATATTATTTCTATCTTCGGTTGTGGATTACATTTTTCCTAAACTAGGTCAAAATGGATTTTACCATATAATTTAAGCAAACGCGGTAAATCTCCTTCATAGTGAATGGATTTAAGTTTACGGAGTTCAGAATCTTGAATAATGGTGCTATTAGTTTTGTTGATTGAATCGGAAATGCGCGGTTTTTCATTCGGACTTTAACAAAAATTATACACACCTCATCCTAATATTAATGTGGTCATAACATAACTGCCTTGAGGGAGATTCAGGCGGAGACGAATTTGATGATCATTAGTTTAAAGTACTGGTTTGAAGAGCTTCCAACGAAAACTTCCTTAAAGGCTAAATCTTTCCTAATGGCCTTTTTTCAAGATAGAACCCAAATTTTTAGTTCAGAAATGAAAATTAGCACTTGTTGAAAGGAATTTTTCTTTCGGACCACAAATATTGAAAGAGCTACAGCGTCTTTTGTGTTTATGCATCAAAAATTAAAATTCCGTCAACAAATCGCTAATTTCCATTTTTGAAGTATGGAATTTGGAGTTAAACTTGAAAAAGGCCATTAGCGACGAAATCTCGTGATGCAGAATGCGAAGATGCTCAAATTTGAGACAGTTGGATTCTTCGGGAAAAAATAAGTGGAATTAAAAAAAAAACGAGTCTCCTAGGTCAATTTTAACGGATTTTAGCGCAAAAAACGCTAAATTTTGACATTTTTTAAAAGTTGTCCAAAATCGTCATATGAGTACTTAAATCTACTTGAAATTTTGCGTAGATTACGAATCTGAAATAAAAAATAGGGGTTCTCATTTGAAATAACGAAGTTAGGTTGTGTCTGGGACACCCTGTATTATTCAGGCGGATTTTAAACTACACCATCAAATTCTTTGATTTAAATTAAGGGGGGTTTACATTTAACTTTTTTCGTAAAACCACTTTTTAACGCTCTCCCAGACGCTTGCCATGTGTTTCCGGACACCCTGTATATATATATACATATATGAAACGAAAAATGTATAGAAAATTTTTTGAATCTGCGACTACTTGGTACATTACAATAGGTAGATTTTTGAAGAAAAGAAATCTACCTAAAATTGAGCATGGTACCAACATAAGATTTCCGCATCGATCTTAAAAATTAAAATTTTGCGCCAATTCCGAATTTTGGTGCCGATTTTTTTTACAAAGAAAAAACATGTCTCCATCAGATTCAGGAAAAAGTTCTAATACCAACGCCGCGCCGTTGGAAATTTTAAAATCGGTTCAAAATTGGTTTCTGAATTTCAAAGGAAATCTGCCGCTTGGATATGTGTCTTCACCTCTCTCTGCCACCCTTCACACTGGCCTTCAACCAACGATTTTTACTAGCAAAAGTGGTTTTTTTTTTTACATTTTGACTTTCTTAACGAGATGTTATCACCCTTCATGTCGAATTTTCAAAGAAGGGTATTCAAAGAAAACTGTGGTGCCTTCCGTCCGTTCGTCCGACCGTCCGACCGTCCGACCGTCCGACCGTCCGACCGTCCGACCGTCGCCATTTTATTGCATGACACTATTCACGTGCAGCATCTTTTATCTGATTTTTAGTAAAATTTTAATCATATCTTCAATCAACATTATTTTTTTCGGTTTTCTGTTTGCATCTTCAAACGGTGATTCGTAGCCAAAAAATGCTTTAGTGGAAAAAGAATGCTGAGAAATTTCCTAAAAACGAGAAACACACCGAAATTTGAGATCGAAATGACAAAAAAAAAAAAAAAAAAAGTATACAGGGTGTCCGGAAACACATGACAAACGTCTGGGAGAGCGTTGAAAAGTGGTTTTTTGAAAAAAAAAAAAAAAAAAAAAAAAAAAAAAAAAAAAAAGTTAAATGCAAACCCTTCTAAATTTGAATCAAAGAATTTGATGGTGTAGTTTAAAATGCGTTTGGATATACAGGGTGCCCCCAACGGAACCTAACATCGTTATTTCAAATGAGAGCCCCTAATTTTTATTTCAGATTTGTAATCTACGCAAAATTTCAAGTTGATTTGACTACTCATATGACCATTTTTGACAACTTTAAAAAATGTCAAATTTTAGCGTTTTTCGCACTAAAATCCGTTAAAATCGACCTAAGAGACAATTTTTTTTAAATTCCACTTCTTTTTGTCTGAAGTTTCGAAATATCACTAGTTCAAGCATATTCGCAATTTGCATCACGAGATGTTATCGCTAACAGATTTTTTTCGAGCAAGAACCCAAATTTCTAACTTCAGAAATTAAAATTAGAGGTTTTTTAAAAGAATTTTTCTTTTTGATGCACAACTACAAAAGAAGCTGTAGCTCTTTCTAAAATTTTGGTTCGAAAGAAAAATTTTGTTAAAAAACCGCTAATTGTGATTTCTTAAGTAGAAATTTGGGTTCTAACTTGAAAAAAGGCAGTTAGCGACGACTACTCGTGATGCAGAATGCAAAGATGCTTGAATTTGTGATAGTTGGAATCTTGGGACAAAAAGAAGTGGAATTTAAAAAAATTAGTCTCTTAGGTCGACTTTAACGAAAAACGCAAAAATTTTACATTTTTTAAAGTTGTAGAAAATGGTCATGTCTAATCAACTTGAAATTTTGCGTAGATTACGAAACTGAAATAAAAAATAGGGGTTCTGATTTGACGAAAACTTATAGTGATACGTGATTACACTAATAACTGTGGTATAATAGGTAGAGCCACAACAGTGGGAAGAATATAGGTATATTTTAAAAATTTGGGCGAAATTGGTGCTGAAATCGCGAAATTCGCGATGAGCGGGGAAAAGACAATCGTCAATTAGAGTGAGAAAAAAAGGGCTTTTACGAAAATGCCCACAGAAGTTTTACAGCTGGAAAACGAAATATTTTTTATAGACATTTAAACAAAATGTTACTTAATTTTATATTTTAGGTTGAATATGAAAATTCTGCACGTTTAACGACCTTCTTAGACAAAAACCAAAAAAGACCTTTCTCTTTATACCTGTTCTATCGACTTCTTTCAATATATTCCAAAACAATGAAAGGATTAAGACCATTTTGACGAAATTCTCTTAATAGGGGAAAAACCAAAAGTTAATCCATTTTTTGTTCGTAGCGCAGAAGGTGGTGCAGGTATAAGAAAAACCGTTTTCCCGGGCAGGGTCTCTGCCCTCACGGAATTTCCAGATTCAAGCTTCATAAAAAAAATAACGCAACTTATTTTGTAATTTGTACCTTTAAACTTCTCAGCTAGAAATTTTGGCGAGAATCAAGAAATCAAGAAAATTCCCAAAATACGGGGTGTCCGGAAACACAGGGCACACGTCTGGGAGAAGTTAGAAAAAAAAAGTTGGATGTAAACCCCCTTAATTTAATTCAAAGAATTTGATGGTGCAGTTTAAAATGCGTTTGGATATACAGGGTGCTCCCAAAATTCTGCTTCACGAGATGTCGTCTAACGCCTTTTTTTCAAGTTAGAACCCCAATTTTTATTTCAGAAATGAAAATTAGCGGTATTTTTAAAGGAATATTTCTTTCCGACAATAAATTTTGTAAGAGCTTTTGTAGTTGTGCATCAAAAAGAAAAATTTTGTTAAAAATTCGCTAATTTTCATTTCTGAAGTTAGAAATTTGGGGTCGAACATGAAAAAAGGCCGTTAGCGACGACATCTCGTGATGCAGAATGCGAAGATGCTTGAATTTGTGACAGTTGGAATCTTCGGACTAAAATAAGTGGGATTAAAATAAATGAGTCTCTTAGGTCGATTTTAACATTTTTTTTAACATTGTCGATTTTAACGCGAAAAACGCTAAATTTTAACATTTTTTAAAGTTGTCAAAAATGATCGTATGAATAGTCAAATCAAATTGAAATTTTGCCAAGAATACGAATCTAAAATAAAAAACAGGGGTTCTGTATTGAAATAACGAAGTTATGTTCTATAGGATATAGGTACATATATCCAAATGTATTTCAAACTACACCATCAAATTCTTTGATTTAAATTAATAGGGACTTACATTTTTTTTTTCATAAAACCACTTTATTGCTCTCCTAAACATTTGCCATGTGTTTCCGGGCACCCTGTATACATATTTTTTTTAAATTTCATTGTCATGCAATAAAATGGCGACGACGCGACGCGGACGCACAATTGGGAAATGCTATAAAAATTAATTTGATGAATTTCTTCATCTCGGTTTGTAAGAATATTTCGGATGAAATAAATATTTTGATTAATTCGTATGAATTATATTTTATACTGACTACTGACATATAAAACATATGGTAGCGAAACCGCTACAGGTTCACTTATAAAATATGTTTCTCATATTTATTAGTAGTATTTACGTTGGCATATATAATAATAGATTCAATATCAAGGTCAATTGAACTCGCACAGGAAAATAAATCTCGGTCCGATATTCTGATTTAAAAAAAACGAGCTACGCCTTCCTACGGTCTGAGATTTTTCCTAAATCTAGCGACTCTAATAAAGGAACTGTAAAAAATTGGTACCCGAGTTCAACCGAATTGGTTGCTTACGAATTTTTTTTGTCGAGAAGCGATAAATACAGTATTAACATAGGTAGCGATAAGCACGAGTATTAATAAAGTAAACAAATCATTATTTTAAATTAATCCTGTTTTGTCCCAATTATTAAGACTTGTATTCAGCAAACTTCAGTTCAGCTTTTGCGAAAATGAGCTCGTTTAAAATTCCGTATTCTCATTTAGTTGAAGTTTTTTTTTTGGCGATGGTGATATCAAAAGGTATTTACAAGAAGGCCACGGTGTTTTTATGACGGAAGACTTCGGTGCAAGGATTGCTAAAAGTGAGTAAGCGGTTTAAAGGAAGCTTTAATCAAAGGTTAAAATCCGTTTGCTGTAGCAAAACTGTTTTTAGAACCAAGTATTCAGATTGGTTAAAAAACGAGTTCGAGGTCCTAATGTAATTGATTCTGACAATGATGGGTCCCCTATCAGTCGCGGTAGGCCCTCCAAGCCTTTTGAGCTATGTGGGAAAATGTCGCAGTTAAACAAAGTTCGTCAATTCCAAAAAGAACATTCCCAGGCACTGATAGATGCCGCGAGTTCAACCTGGGTTGAACAACCAGCAGCGTCTTTTGACTTGAACCACGCTTTGGTATTAATCACCCAAGCAAACGGCAAAAAAGCTGATTCAGGATGAGTTCCAAAATATATTGGGATTGAAGGTGGACTTTGCAAAGCAAGGTAATGGTACCACAAAGGATGGGAATACATCTCGTAGATTTTTCCAAGACCCTCCGATTACAGCCGAAATTACTGGAATAGACTAACATATCATAGCTAGATTGGCAACAATTCTAGAAGCGATTTGTTGCCAATCACCAATCACATCATCCGAAAAATTCAAATTTTTCTCAGACGAGACGGCAAAGCTAATTGTCAAATTGTATCCGTGGTACAACCTTCCTGCCGTAGTGCGGCTTCCTCTTTTTTTTTGTAAAAAAAAACCCCGAAGAATATCTGATTTTTGCCGAATTTTTTACTGCTTGCATTTTAAGCCTTAAAAAAGATAAGGAATACGATATGTAAATGACCTTTCTCCGTGTTTATTTCAAATAATATTAATTCCAAACCTATTGTTCCCAAAAAAACAGCAATTACAAATCCGCGGGAAAAACAACACAAAATGTCGCCATAACTATGAAAAAGGTTTTTTTTTTGTCCTCTAAACAATTAAAAATCAACTCGTAGAAAATTCAGCAATAAACTATGGATAAACTTGATTTGTCCATGATTGTCGTGTATCGGGGTCCCAAATGGAAGTTTTAACGCATTTTGTTGTGTTTTTTTCTTCTATCATTGCAAAAACGTTTCCATAGGTATTTTGAAATTTAAGATGTTATAATTAACGGGCCTTGAATTTAAAGAAACCGATAAATACGACTATTTTAGCAATTTACAATAGTTTCACATCAAAATATTCGATAGAAAATTGGATGTATTTTATTTTGAAAATTTAGTAAAACATGATAAGTATTGGACTTTTTTTTTGATGTGATATGTTAATTAAAAAAAAAAATGATTTCTTTTTTGGTCGTCCGCTTGTTGTATTGTAGGTTTTAAAAAAGGTTGACTTTTCGGACGTATTCTTAATCTTTTTATTGTTACTAGTTTCGAGTCTTGACGACTCCTCTTCGTCGCTCTAATTCAATTTCAACCAATTAAGTACTTCTGTATATATAAAATAAAAATATTAATAACCAATCAAAAAATTACAAGTAGCAAGAAATTAGTTAACAAAATGGCATACTACTGAATAAATTAAAAAGTTTTATTCTTGAATTATTTTAATTCTGAACAATGTTTAACAATTTCGACACAAAAATTTTTTAAAAAAAGTGAAAACTTAAGAAATACAGCCATTAAATTTTTTAACTTCTACATAACTAGGTAAGCCTTAATTAAATTAGTCGAACAGATAGTGATATGGTAAAAATTATAAAAAAACCAAAAATTGTCTAAAAAATAATTTATTAATACTGTTTTTGTTAAATTTTGTAGTCTGAAGAGGAGTCGTCAAGACTCGAAACTAGTAACAATAAAAAGATTAAGAATACGTCCGAAAAGTCAACCTTTTTTAAAACCTACACTAAAAAAAAAAATACAAAATCAGAGTTAATAACGTTGGTTTTCAAGTCAATCCTTGCACTAGGAGAAGCTGTAGCTCTGGCTAGCTAAACGGGCAGAAACAGAACACGCCAAAGGCGAAAAACGGGGGTTTCAAAGTTGTATATCTCGGCACCCTGTATACCGATCGACTTGAAATTTTCAGAATTTACTCATTTCGAATCAGAGAAAAACTTTATAAAATTTGAAATTGATCGTTATACAGGGTGATGAGATCTAGATACCCGAAAAACACAAATCTTGCCTTGAAGTAAACTAATACTTTTGGCACTTTCGGTCGGGTTATATTTGGCGGGGCGGAACGCGTTCCTAGATTTTTTAAGGAAAGAGATCTAGAATAATTAAAAAAACGCAAAGAATATGTTCAGTTTAGCAATAAAAAAGAGTTTTATATCATAATAATCGATTAAAAAATTCATTTACATTGATAATGTAGTGAAACATGATATAGGAATTTTTTCCTTTATGTGATATAAAAAAAAGTGGTGAATTCTTCTTATCCTAGTAAGTATTATTTCGACGTGAAGGGTTTTATGGATAAATCTAGGACGGTTTTTTTTTTTGAAGTTTTTTATTATGCCAACATGTTTCGGAGGTTTTTCACCTCCCTCTTCAGGGCAGTCTATAAAAATTTTAAGGTAAGTTTCATTTTTATTTTGGTACAAAATTAGCTAGTACTTACTTTTTAGATTTTGTGGATGACAATAATAAAGCTACATTTGAGTTTATGAGTACAAGAAGCAACTCCCGACGTAAGGCAACAGGATCGTCAATAAAAAAAGGCATACTTTAAGAATAATCCAATGACTAGATTATAGGAAGACTAAAAGGTAAGAAAGATTTAATCAAATTTGTGAATTTTGAGTAATATTTGGTAAAATTACCTAGGTCAATGATGTTTTTTAAAAAAGGAACATTTAAAAAGACATGATACTTAAGCTTTAATTCATTTTTTCTCTTTTTTTGTAGATCATTTTCGTCTTTACGATTTCAAAGGAAAATTGACGTGGAAGAATGGGTAAAAAAAAATTCAAAGTCATCGACTGTTTCCAATTGAGAGCAATGTTGCCACTCTAACTTTGAAACATATGGGTAAAATTTAAATAAAAAGTTTTTTACAATTTTTTGTTTTTTGTTTTTTTAAAAACACATCTCATGAAAAACGAAATCTATGAAAAAGAGTTTATAGAATTGTAAGTGTAATATGCTATTTAACCCTAATTGACTTTCTTTTAATTGGGTGGCCCTTCCATGTTTTTTGAATAACTGAGTTTTAAGGCTTCTACAAAGTTAAAGGTTAATAGTTAATATATAAAATATTTTTTTTTTTTTTTTTTTTTTTTTTTTTTTTTTAAATAAATATAATTTAAATTAATTGTAATATGTTGTCGTATATACTATTTATCTTTTCGTTTGCACCCTTGTTATTTACGCTTTTTGGTCTTTTTGAATTTCTATGTTTTCTAAAGTTATTAAATGTTCCTTTTTTAAAAAACATCATTGACCTAGGTAATTTTACCAATATTACTCAAAATTCACAAATTTGATTAAATCTTTCTTACCTTTTAGTCTTCCTATAATCTAGTCATTGGATTATTCTTAAAGTATGCCTTTTTTATTGACGATCCTGTTGCCTTACGTCGGGAGTTGCTTCTTGTACTCATAAACTCAAATGTAGCTTTATTATTGTCATCCACAAAATCTAAAAAGTAAGTACTAGCTAATTTTGTACCAAAATAAAAATGAAACTTACCTTAAAAATTTTTATAGACTGCCCTGAAGAGGGAGGTGAAAACCTCCGAAACATGTTGGCATAATAAAAAACTTCAAAAAAAAAAACCGTCCTAGATTTATCCATAAAACCCTTCACGTCGAAATAAAAAAATAAGTTTTTTATAAAAAAAAAGGGGGTTGAATAACGTTGGTTTTCCGCTCTCGTCCAATGAGAAGGCAGTCCCTTTCACCCTGGACCTTTTTCGTACCTGCACAACTGCGAATACTAAGGGCGTCACGAGACCGCTTCATTCGAGTCTCTGACTTCATAGTGTCAAAGGTTCTTTGCTATCCAGTATACAAGTTTAAAAGTTGTTTTTGTATCCAGTATACAACTTCGTCTTCACTTCACTTCCTGAAATCTTAAAAATGTCGTCCACTACTCAACGTCAGACAGAAGAATTGGAGTTCGAGCCGGCCATGGATTGGGTAAAATGCCCAATTTTAACAACACCTTCGGGCGAAGAGAATAAGAAGCGTGACCCCGTCGCCGAAATTTACTATACGATGGGAGCTCTGCCGACATGGGAAGATTTCCAGCCTCCAGAAAAGAGACCAACGGCCGCACCCGAAGAAATTGAAACTTCTGTTTAGTCAGAACTCGAATTTACTAAATATTTTAATTTCATTTTCTTCAATATTTTAATTCCAATCAATTGTAAATATTTATCAAAATGACGCAAAGAAATTATTTTTTAGATATTATATATGTATATATTTTTTTACATTTTATGTACTTAGACAAATTGATTATTTAATAAATTAATGTTTTTATATAAATTAACGACTTTATTTTTTTTGTCAATGAAATTATTTTTTAGATTTTTAGGTAGATTTTTTAAATACGTTTCTACATATGTACTGAGAACAATTAATTATTTAGTAAATGAATGATTTTTCTTATATAAATTAACGACTTTTAATTTATTTATGACCCATGAAATAAAATAAAATATGAGAGAAGCAAAAAGCTCATTTATAATCTCGATGATGCTTACAAAGCAAGGCAGCCATATGAAAGGACAATTTTTTATGGATCATCCGAAAGCTAGGAAATTTCTGAAGAAGGGCTCTATTTCACTTTTTTGTCAGTAATTTGAACTGAAGAATTTTTATTTGCACATGGTTATGAGGACCCTATTGGCTGGCATTAAACTAAAAAAATAAATAAATAAATAAATAATAATTTTTATAATTTTTTATCGAAGGTTTTGAAGACTAAAGATCAGAATGCAGTCTTCTTTTTAACCAAGTGCCATTTTGTTCAGCCAGAACAGACAAAACATTTCAATGTCTCCTGAACCAATTTTGTCCGAAGATTTCAATTATCACAAATTTAAGCATCTTCGCATTCTGCATCACGAGATGTCGTCGCTAACGGCCTTTTTTCAAGTTATAACTCAAATTTTTATTTCAGAAATGAAAATTAGGGTTTTTGAAACGAATTTTTGTTTCGGACCATAATTGTTGAAATAGCTACAGCGTCTTTTGTAGTTGTGCATCAAAAAGAAAAATTCTTTTTAAAAAATCGCTAATTTTTATTTCTGATGTGAGAAATTTGGGATCTAACTTACAAAAAAGCCCGTAAGCGACGACATCTTGTGATGTCGAAGACGCTTGAGTTTGTGACAGTTGGAATCTTCGGACAAAAATAAGTGGAATTTAAAAAAATGAGTCTCTTAGATCGATTTTAACCGATTTTAGCGCATAAATTTGACATTTTTTAAAGTTGTCAAAAATGGTCATATGAATAGTGAAATCAACTTGAAATTTGGCGTAGATTACGATTCTGAAACAAAAATAGGTGTTTTCATTTGAAATAACGAAGTTAGGTCTATTGTGGGCACCCTGTACATCCAAACGCATTTTAAACTATACCATCTAATTCTTTGACTTAAATTAAGGGGGATTACATTTATCATAAAACCGCTTTTTAACGCTCTCCCTGACGTATGCCATTTGTTTCCGGACACCATTGTATATTGGATTACCCTCCATGTCCAGTTTTCTGGAGACCTTCTTCCGGGCTCCGTAGAGGAAAATAGATTAATCATGGATGACTCAAAGGATTAGGTAGTCTGCGGTGAAAGCCGTTACGGCTTCCAACATTTTCATTCGATTTTCACAAAATCTTGACTCCGAAAGGATGGTTCTCGAGGCCCCAACTTCAGTTCTATCGAGATGGGAAATTTGATAGGTAGCTTTTTTTCACAAAATTTTAATTTTAATTTAAATTGGTAGAGATCTGATTTTGCAGTTTTTGATTCTGCTTGCATTTTCGCTGACATCGAAAACACGTTTTTATAGATAAAATGAAATTCCTCGCCCAGCCAGGCCACACGGAACGGTTTCTCCCTACTATATTTTAAAAAAAAATTCTTTTTCATTACATTCTATTGAATAAAAGGAGTAATCGTTGAAAATTTTGTACAGATCGGACCAATCGGACGAAGCGCATTAAAAAAATCTTCAAAAGGCTGATCTCCGCCATTTTTGCGAACTGCATAAAAAAAGCCCTATAATGGTTGTAGAGGGATAGGGGGTCAAAATGGCCTAAGCTCCGATTTTGCTGAAAAAATTCAGGAAGGCGCGCGCCTCTATTTAAAACTAAAAAATGACCAAAATTTCAGATCAAAATAATCAACGGTTTTCGAGATAAACGCGATTTTCTCATTTCAGTAAATAATTAATATCTCGAGAACTAATGGTCCCACAGAGCACAGATTTTTTGCGGCTCATAGAGCTTCCAAAGGCCCACCTTTCAGTATTTTTTTAGAGTTTTCCGACCCCAATAAATGCTGAAATTTTTAATTTTAAAATTCCAAAACCTTAAAAAAAAAAATTGTTCCTGAAGAGGTAATAATACGAAATCAATACAATATGTTAAAAAACTAGTCTTTTACTTGTCAGAATTTTTTTCAGATTTTTCGAGGTGGTAGAACAATATTTTATGAACTTTTCCTGAATTTTTCACAATACATGGTGAACCATGGGAATTAAATTATTATTACACTATCTCTTGTCCGCTAATCCTTTATTATCAGTCAAAACATGCCCTCTCTTCCTTTCTCGAAGTCTCTATAGATAAAAACTTAAAATCTTCCTTCCTCATTTTAATCTTTATTAAAATGAAATCTTTATTAAATAACTCTGTGAAATGGCTCCTTCTCAGAAATGTGTTTCGTGCTCAACTAAGTCAAGGGTTATGCGAAGATTATTAATTGCAAAAAGCAGGCACAATTTTTTTCTTTGCAGAAATCTTTATCCATTGAGGATATGATTTGTAACAAATGTAAACTAAAAGCCTACCAAAAAAAAAAATAAATAAAAAAAAAAATAAAATAAAAGTGTGAGACCAGAAGTTACAGTTCCTGTTACGTCTGATGATCTCGATAGCTGTAAGTACCTCCTAAACGCTATTTATTATTTCAATTATTTAGTTTTACATTGCAATTAATTAAAACTGATCAGTGATCAAAATCAAATGTTTAAGGCAATGAAATGGACGATCCTACTTTCACACTTCCAACTGTGTCCACATCAGGAGAGCAAGTTAACGAAGAACTTGTGGAATTTAATACTCCAAGAACTATTTCAACTCACGCCTGTTGTCTGCAGTGAGAAAAACACGAAATATTCGCGGGTTCCAGAGAAAGCTCGTTTTGAATGTTACATAAAAAAAAAACATATACATCCCTCCAGGCTGCGAAAAGCACATAATAAAATAAAGATTCTTTGACGCAGACCGTGCTCACGTCGCAAGGATATCACGTTAAGATGCCTGCTTTCAAGGGGAATAGGAAGCAGTTAAACGATTCTGAAGCGAATCGCAAAAACAAGATGGGTCGTCGAGTCTGTTCATGGGAGGTTACAAAAAAATTCAGGCTCCTCGATCATGTAATTGACAACAAACTGCTTCCCAGAATTTCAAATTACTTCCGAGTTTCTTCATTTCTTTTAAATTGGTGAGTATAAGTGAAAAAAAAAATATTTTTTTTTTATTGATTAACTTATTATTTTATTTACAGCTTCGGTAAGAAATTGACCTCAGACAAGGAATATTAATCAGAAATACTGGAAGTAATATTTTCTCGGCGAAACCAGAAAAACACCCTCATGGATGAAGTCGAAGAAAAAAAAGGTTGGCTTCGGGGGCACACAACTCATCCGAAAGTATTCTCATCCGAATGTCAACTCATCCGAAAAATAATAGAAATAGAAAAAATATAAACAGACAACTCATCCGACTGTCAACTCATCCGAAAAAGGGGCGTGGCCGTTTCGGATGAGTTGACAGTCGGACGAGAATACTTTCGGATGAGTTGTCTGTTTATATTTTTTTTAAATATTATACTTTAATAAAATAGAAAACAGTGAATACAACTCATCCGAAAGTATTCTCATCCGAATGTCAACTCATCCGAAAACTAACGTACAAAAATTGCTGCGTCGTAAAAATGAGGCAGCGTTCGACCCCGCAAGTCACGGTCGGTTTGTTTGTTTATTTTTGCGAGGATCAGCTCGTTTTGTGACACAAGGGGGTTAATTTTTTTCCTCTCGCGAGGATGTGCTCGTTTTATGGCAAAAGGGGGTTAATTTTTTCCTCTCGCGAGGATGTGCTCGTTGTATGACAAAAGGGGGTTAATTTTTTTTCTCGCGAGGATCAGCTCGTTTTATGACACAAGGGGGTTGATTTTTTCCTCTCGCGAGGATTTGCTCACCCTGTAGGGCGAGGATCAGCTCGTTTTGGACACAAGGGGGTTAATTTTTTTCCTCTCGCGAGGATGTGCTCGTTTTATGGCAAAGGGGGTTAATTTTTTTCCTCTCGCGAGGATGTGCTCGTTTTATGGCAAAAGGGGGTTAATTTTTTTCCTCTCGCGAGGATGTGCTCGTTTTATGACAATAGGGGTTAATTTTTTTCCTCTCGCGAGGATGTGCTCGTTTTATGGCAAAAGGGGGTTAATTTTTTTCCTCTCGCGAGGATGTGCTCGTTTTATGACAAAGGGGTTAATTTTTTTTTCTCGCGAGGATCAGCTCGTTTTATGACACAAGGGGGTTGATTTTTTTCCTCTCACGAGGATTTGCTCACCCTGTAGGCTGCCCTGGGATGGATAATGAGGAGAATACTTTCGGATGAGTTGTAGGCACCCGTTGGCTTCTATATTCTTCTGGCAATCAATTCTTCTGATGTAACCGATTTTTGAGAAATCACGGAAAAAGAATTAATAATGTTGTTTACTGGATCCAACCAATACCGCCAGGTATGACTTTTTTGGTACACTCATAAAATAAAATAATTTGAAAACACTTGGAAAATTTTCAAGGGATGATTCTCAAGGAATCCTTGAAAAAATTTAGAAGATACCACCGACAAACTTCCGTTTGAGAAAGTTAAAATCATTAAAAACAACATTTTTTAAAGCATTTTCAAAAGGAAGCGCCATTTCTTGTTTACAGGAGTGAAAGACCAGCCTATCAGGTTCGGGAGGCAAAGAAATGTTTAGTTTGTTCGGACTGAACAAAATGGCTATTGGCTTAACTTCATTCTGATCTAAGTTTAGTCTCCAAAACAATTATAAAAATTTTTTTAAAATTAAATGCCAGCCGATCGGGTCCTCATAATCATTTGCGATTCAAGATTCTTGCCATGGAAAAAATCAGTTCAAATAACTGACAAAAAGTGAAATAGAGCCCTTCTTCAGAGATTTCCCAGCTTTCGGATGATCCATAAAAAAATGTCCTTTCTTATGGCTGCCTTGTTTAATAAGCATCATCGAGATTATTTTTGCTACTCTCGTATTTTATTCAATTTCATGGGTCATAAATAAATTGAAAAGACGTTCATTTATATATAAAAATCATTCATTCATAAAATAATTAATTTGTCTCAGTACATACATAGAAATATACATAAAAATTAAAAATTTATCTAAAAAATAATGTCTTTGCGTCATATTACGAACTAACTATAAATATTTACAATTGATTGGAATAAAAATATTAAAGTAAATGAAATTAAAATATATACATTCGTAAACTCGAGTTCTGACTAAACAGAAGTTTCCATTTCTTCTGGTGCGGCCGTCGGTCTTTTTCTGGAGGCAGGAAATCTTCCCATGTCGGCAGAGCTCCCATCGTGTAATAAATTTCGGCGACGGGGTCACGCTTCTTATTCGCTTCGCCCGCAGGTGTTAAAATTGGACATTTTACAAAATCCATCGCCGGCTCGAACTCCAATTCTTCTTTCTCATGTTGAGTATTCGACGACATTTTGTTGATCTTAGGAAGTGAGATGAAAACGAAGTTGTATACTGGATACAAAAACAACTATTAAACTTGTATACTGGATAGCAAGGAACCTTTTGACACTATGAAGTCAGAGACTCGAATGAACCCGTCTCGTGACGCCCTTAGTATTCGCAGTGGTGCAGGTACGAAAAAGGTCCAGGGTGAAAGGGACTGCCTTCTCATTGGACGAGAGCGGAAAACCAACGTTATTCAACCCCTCCCCCCTTCTTTTTCTTTATAAAAAACTTATTTTTTTTATATAACATAAAGAAAAATCCTATATCATGTTTCACTACATTATCAATGTAAATGAATTTTTCAATCGAATATTTTGATATAAAACTCTTGTATATTGCTAAAATGGACATTGATTGATTGATTGATTGATGAAACCTTTTTATTTACAAAAAAATTTGAATATTTACAAATATAAAAAATAAAAGGTAATTTTACATGGTAAGTTAATACCGTCTGTAGGAGTTCGGCGATCTTAAGTAAAAAAATAAAAAATAAATAAATAAAAATTCCTATTCTCGGGATCTAATATATACAATAAGAGCTTTGATGGATTCAGAAAAACAATTAAAAATTAAACTCTTCTACCAATTCATTTCTGTATTTCAATGCCTCCTTCACAAATCCGATCAGACCTGTACATTCTGGGGAATTCAGGTAAGAAAGCAGAGCGGGACGTGAAATTTTGGCACTGCCCAGATACAATAGCCTGTATTCCGTCAAAATCGAGCATTCAGCAAGGAAATGGAATGTGTCCTCTCGAGCTGCCGAGTTGCAGAGGGAGCATCTGTCAATCTCTCTAAACGGAGAGTAGTTCAAATATAACATCTCGCAGCGTACCTTAAATAGCCACTTTGAGGATTCAGGAGAAATTTTTAAGGTTGAATTTTCGAAATTGAAAAAGCAAAGAGAGTGGTCGAGATCGCGGTAGAGACTAAAGCGCGTTGAGTCAATTGCTTTTTGAATACATCCTTCCTTATGTTTCGCACGGATGCTTGCTTCTAGGATGGGCAGTTGTTTCAGCCAATGATCCACATTTTGCAGCGTGAAAGTGAAACTTAAATTGTGTTCTGTAGCGAGAGAATTCAGAGATCGGAACCAAAACAAATTTGAGTTTAGTGCCTCTAGAGCCAAGATTCGAGGAAGACGGTGAGCTGGATGAGCAAAAACGCGTGTTAAGTAGGCTAGATGAAGCTTAAGGGTATAAATGAATAACGGATCCACATCGGTTTCGAGATAGACCATGTAGTTAGGAGTGTAAAAAGGGAGACTATATATTTTCCGGACAAAGTACCGCTGGAAACCCTCAAGCTGCTCAGACGGTTGGAACCCCCAAGACTGCCCAGCGTAGCATAGCATAGACCGACAGACCGACTGAAAAAGGTTAAACTTGCTCTTCGCTGGTATCAGAGGGTTTGCCACGAGTCTTGACCAGACGCAATTAATGGCCTGTTTAGCTGAGGCAACTTTTGACCTAAAATGCGATGAAAGTGACAGCTTAGGTGTGAAGATGACCCCTAAGTACTTGTACTCGTTGACAATTTCTATCTGGGCACGGTTATAAAACCAACGCTCTTTTTTGGCATAGCGACCGCCTCTGCGGAATACCATAACTTTAGACTTTTCCAGATTGACTAAAAGATTTTTTCACGACAATAACGTTCTAGCTGACCATGTTCTGTTGCATAGCATATGGCGAATCAGCCAAGATCACTATATCGTCTGCATACATCAATATCTTAATGAGAGACTGACCCACACGAATCCCGTATTCCAAGTAAGTATGAAGGTCATCAATGAAAAGAGAAAAAAGAAGTGGACTCAAGATGCATCCCTGCCTCACTCCGGAATCAACGGAAAAAAACTCAGAAATAGACGATCCGGACCTGACTGCCGAGCCTGCATGGTCGAAGAGAGATTTTAGAATGAACAGGATTTTAGAGGAAAACCCAAGATTCATAATCCTTTGTAACAGTAGCGCTCTGTCAACACTGTCGAAGGCCGCACTCAAATCTACAAAGAAGGCGTAAACTTTGGATTTAGGTCTGGACAATCTGATATTAATGATGGACGAGAGGGTGAAAATGTGGTCTACAGTGGAGTAACCCCTCCTAAAACCAGCTTGGTACTCACTGAGGAGGTCGTGGTCTTCAACATAATTCGTCATACGTTTCAGGACTAAGCTGGAAAAAATCTTTGCAATTGCGTCAATACACGATATTCCTCTGTAGTTCTTCGGATCGTTCCTTTCTCCCTTTTTGAACAGTGGAAAAATAATGGATTTGCCGAATGAAGGCGGAGCAGAACCATTGTCCAAAACAGAATTAAAAAACTTCAACAGTTTTTCAACAAAGACCTGGGGGGCAGCTTTATAAAACTCATAGGATATTCCGTCCTGTCCTGGTGCCTTGTTGTTCTTCAAAGAGGACAACACCCCTTCAAGCTCGGCAAGCGTAAATGGACTATCCAGTTCTTCGATTGTGATAGTAGGGAATTCAGCTAAGGGGGCTAAACGGTTTCCTTCAACCTGCACATTAAGCAGTGACTGGAAGTGGGATATCCAAGCAGGCAACTCAATACTACTGCCTTGGCTAAAATCTTTCGACCTAAATTTATTGGCCAACAGCCAAAATTCTTTGGGATCCTTTATCTTTACAAATTTGGAGATCATGTCTAGATAAAAGTCTTTCTTTTTCTTAAAGCAGAGAATTTGAAGCTCTTTCTTTGCTGCTATGTAATCTTTTCTGACCACTGCAGAATTGCATTTTCGAAAAAGATTTAACAGGGCAAAGACCTTTTTCCTTAGGTTTAAGCAATCAAAGTCGAACCATTCATTGTCTCGAAACTTCTGAATAAAATAATTCGGTTTATAAGGCCATGCGGATTTAATCGCTCTTGAGAAAAAGGATGGGTCCAAAGAGTCATCCAAGGAAGATCTGCTCATAATCGCACTTAGGTTCCCACGATATTGCTCCACGAGTTTGTCAGACCAAATTAATTTTCCGGCGACATGTTTTTTTGGATGTTGGCTGACAGATCTTAACTTAAGTCCGAAACTTACCGGCAAGTGGTCCGAAAAGGCTTCTAAGATTACTGAAAGGTCCACGACCACTGGTTCGATATCCAGCGAAACTAAGCAGTAATCGACAGTGGAGCTGCCGTTTTCCCCAACAAAAGTAAATTCTCCCGGGTAGTCAGTTTGGACACGACCATTGCAGATGAGCAAGTTGTTATCAGAGCAAAAATCCAGAATGTTGGAACCATTTGAATTAAGGACAGAATCCTTGGAAGACCTTAAATGAAATTTGTCCGACTCAAGCGCTAAATGTTGGGTAGCTTCTGCTGCGATGCAGTTCTCGCATTTAAATCCCCTGCTATAATGAAATTGCTGCTGGGACAATTAGAAATGAGATTTTGCAATTTGTCGAAGTCTGCAAGCCAGTTTTCACGAGTAGAGCCCGAAAGATATACAGGAACTAAGTAGATCAATGATTCCGAAGAGTTAATAGCGAGTAAATTATTATCAAAGAGGTTAATGAATTTTACAAAGGAGTTCAGTGACGTTTTGAAAGCTATAATGCTGCCCTGTTTGGCTCTTCCAACTAAAGAGTCTCTAATTGCTGGCAAAAATTTATAATTATAATCCCGTAAAAAGAATTTGAGATTGGCAGGCTCCTCCATTAAGAAGGTTTCAAATAATAGGATAACGTCAAATTTAATCAAAAAATTGGTGAAGGAGCTGAAATTTAAAAGTCTTTTTAGACCTCGGACATTGTAAGAAAGTACAGAGATCTGATCAGTATTCGTTGTAGGAGGCAGTGGGGGGGACGAAGATAAATTAGCAATTCTAAAATTAGGGTTTAAATCCGTAATCGAGTTAACATAATATGTGTTTACCGAAGGCCTAAGACTCCTGCAGACGGCCGAACCTCATTGGGAAGAACGAACAGACACTTGGAGAGAAGATGACGCCGAAGAATGGTCTGTTGCTTTACGCGCAGCGCCGCTAAGTTCCTTAGACAGTCCTTCGATGTTGATTCCTGCGATTGCTGTAACTGGCTGACCATTCGGGCGCTTTACGAAACCCCTGATGTCACACCAGGAGTAGTTTTCCTTGCCCACAGCCAAGTTGTCATTTCGGACGCGTACCTGCAGATTCGGGTTGGTTTTTAGCAGGGCAGAACGGAGGCGCCTCATTTTCCACGCCCGGCTGCTCACAGATGGCGGAAGGTCTTGCGATACGCTGTATCCTGTGTCTTTTAGCTTCTTCGTTTTCCTCAAAATAGTCCACTTTTCATTCTCATTAGTTAGAGATATGAGCATTCTTCCTTTATTATCGGCTGATGACCCAAGCCATCGCGCGTTTGATATATTAATGGGCTCTGTAACTTGAAGAGTGCCGCTGCAGAATTCCGATGCCACAGTCATAGCAGGGATATTATCTTGCCGTTCAACTCCCTTGATCAGCAAGTTACATTTGCGAGAATTAATTTCCAGAGCCTCAATCCGTTCGAATGCCCCTTTTAACTCTTCTCTTAATAAGGAATTTTCATTTTTCAGGGCCTTAATCTCTTCATAAAATGTCTGAAAATCAGTTTTCGTTTCTTTGAAGCCGTTGTCAACCTTCGATGTTAATTTTTTCAGCTCTTCCATAATCACACGTAATTCAGCAGCGACCGACATTTTTCCCTGATTTACTTTTTTTCCAGGCTGCAGTGAGGGGGGGAAGTAGCTGGTCTTTTTAACGGCTTTTCTTTGGCGGCCGGTAAAATAGGTTTGTTTGATGGTGAGGAATTTCGACGGGTTTCAACGTTTAACTTATCGTTAATTTTCGGCATAGGAAATTAGCCATTGACTGATAATAATAATAATACGTGATACGACAATGTAAACAGCCCGGCACTCGCTCAGTTATCAAGAGTAAAGACAGCGTGGGTTAGTAGCTAGTAGAATGAGAAAGAAGAAAAAAGATATTTACGGAACAACGAAGGTCATTCAGCATGGAGCGGGAGAAGAGCGCGGTCGGAGACGTCAAGGTGGGGGAGGCGTTATCACGAGGTGGATCTTCGCTGGACAAGAATATGGAAAGTTTTTAATTTTATTGGAAAAAAAGCCAATTAAAATTAAGTGTATACGAATGGTTTTATCACTTCGAGAATAGCACCAATGAAATTATAAACTCAAATAACTGAAATGGTCCACTTATTTTAGACTTTAACCACTTACGACACGTTGAAAACACAAGTAAAACGGAGAGCGATGTGAACTGTGTCAGGGCCAAGGCCGAACTCCGCTAAAATGGACATATTCATTGCGTTTTTATTTTATTTTATTTTTCTTAATTATTCAAGGATTCAAGGTCTCTTTCCTTAAAAAATCTAGGAACGCTTTCCGCCCCGCCAAAAGTAGTAAATTTAAAACCCGACGGAAAGTGCCAAAAGTAGTAAATTTACTTCAAGGCACGATTTGCGTTTTTCGGGTATCTAGATCTAAGCACCCGGTATACCGATCAACTTCAAATTTTATACAGGTCTTCTCTGATTCGATATGAGTAAATGCTGAAAATCTCAAGTTTGGCGTGTTCTTTTTCTTCCCGTTCAGTTAGCCAGGGCTACAGCCTCTCCTACTGCACCGATTGAGTGAAACTTTGCACAGAGTTTCCTTTTAGTTTTGCCAGTTCCTTTTCAAGGACTTAACCAAATATCTCAACCAAAAAAAAAGTTAGGAACAAAAACTAAATTTTATTTGTGATTTTTCACACTTTGACGGGCCCACAGCCAGGGTGACTGGACCAATCCACTTGAAATTTTGCAAACAGCTTCCTTTCGACTTGAGACTTTTGACTTTTGCCTTGAGGACTAAACTTGAAATTTCGCACTCTATTTATAATGTGTCAAAATAATATGACCTTTAAATATCTTTTCAATAGTTAATAATTTAAACTACAAAAAGATGTGATATTACACCCCACCTCGCAAAAACCCTTTTACAGCTGCCAGAATGATATCAACTTCAACGCCCGTGCTCTCATTTTCAAAGCTCCCCTTGGTGGCGTCCCGCAATGCTTTTTTCACAGATAAAACAGTTATTATGAATGTTTAGAATAATGAGGGAGGAAGCCTACGAGAAGCCTGTAGACAAGCTTCTTTTCTGAAATTTTAAGGATTTCAGAGTAATCGATAACATATCATCTAATCAGTAATGAATGATTAATATATTACACACCTCTAAACAAACATTTCGCGACGCCGCCAAGGGGAGCATTGAAAACGGGAGCACGGGCGTTAAAGTTTATATCATAACTTTTTCTGGCTGCTGTCGAAGGGTTATTGCGGAGCGGGGTGTTTTTTTACACGGAGTGTTTTTGATAGCTAAAAATTATTCCCCTAGTACCAATGGGAATGTTTATACAAATATAGAAAAAGGGCGTTAAAACATCCGACTGAGACCCCTATTCGCGAAAATCATGGACAAATTATGTTTACCTATCCATTAGCTGATTTTTTTTTAATTTAATATGTAATTTATTTCTGAAATAAGAAATGGGAGTTCATTTGACTGCCATGGCGTTAGCGAGTCCAGCCCAAATTTTAATTAGATATATATACAGGGTGCTGAGACCGAGAAGCGTTGATTTTTCAATTCCTTTCGTCCCTTTAACCCTGCTCCTTTTTCGTACCTGCACCACTATAAATACTATGGGCGACACTTGGCGGGTTCATTCGAGTCTTTGACTTATCGTTCTACCAAAAGTAGTTTTTTATTCTAACTCCATACAAAATGAACAACGAACGGCAATGCGATATCTGCCGCGAATTCCGCCGAGGAGTCGAAAGGTGCAACGACGGCTACAGATGCTCTTCATGCCTTCGGGATTATTATCAGAGGGTGCACGAAGAACGACGACGAGAAGAACAACTTCTTCGAAGAGCTTCAAGCATCAGTAAAATAGTAAAAGGAGGCTAAGAACTACCTTAAAAAATTATTGGTGAGTGCAATCTATTAACGTTTTAACAATAAGTAGTCTAAATATCAGAAAAATATGAAAGTATACAGAAAAAAAACTAAGTTCCAATATGAAAAAATTTAAATAACTTTATATTTTTACATTTTAATTTTTATTGCGTGTGTACTCCGCAAGGGGGGTGATTTGACCAAAAACAGCTAAAACAATTTTGCTCGTTTTATTTGGAATAAAACTTTTCCCACCGGGAAAGACGGCAGCATTCAATTTTATTTCCAATAGCAAACCATTGAACTTGTTTTTGGTTTAAAAAAAAAATTAAAACATACGATATCTAATGCCGTTTGTTTGTTGTTTTCAGATTCCTGTCAGCCACCACCTTCGAAGATGATTCCATCACGGAAGTTTAGTTACAACATAAATGATGGAAATTATTTCATAAATTTATTATAATTTAAATTAATTTTTATTCTATAATTTATTTTTATTGTATAATGTATTTTTGTGTAATAGTATATTCATTTTTTAAATAAATTTTTTGTGTATAAATTAATTTCTTTATAATTTATTTCTCAACAAAGAAACTGAAAAAATCACAGAAGTCAAAAAGCTCTTTTTAAGTCTTCACGATGCATATTTAGCAAGAGAGTCATTTTAAAGGTCTGGAAACAATTTTATAGATCATCTAAAATCTAGGAAATCTTCGAACAAGACTTTAAATACGGACTCCACTTTAAATACGG
Source organism: Orius insidiosus (assembly GCA_014119065.1). NCBI lineage: Eukaryota > Metazoa > Arthropoda > Insecta > Hemiptera > Anthocoridae > Orius > Orius insidiosus. The sequence continues at coordinate 26,492 of JACGAQ010001578.1, forward strand.
TGGTTTTGGTCAGTAATTTGAACCCCATTTACTTTTTCAATGGCAAGATCAGCATATCGCAAATTATTATGAGAAGAAACCAAATTTGCTGGTAATTTACTATTAAAAAAAATAAATAACTTTTAAAAAAAATGTTTAGATGGTAAAGAAGGGAGAACCTCAGATCAGAATTCAGTCTCCGTTTAGCCAATTCGCCACTTTGTCCAAACTGTCAATCATCACATCTAAGTATGTAGCCTGGCTCAGATGGGACTTGCTCAAAGTAGCTTTTATTAATAAATTAATAAATAAATAATTAATTATCTTACGTTTAGGTGTGTTTATGGATAATCCAGGAAGTAAATTTCAATAAATTTTTATTTCATAATCAAAATTAAAAAAAAAAAAAAAAATTTATTGAAATTTACTTCCTGGATTATCCATAAACACACCTAAACGTATAACTTATACCAGGATAATAGCCAAAAAACTACAAATTAATTATCTTCCTTAAAGAAGTTATGTTTTACCCTCCAAGTACGATTTTTGGAGAAGGGTCTTTCAGATTCCGAAGTGACCCTTCGATTATGGATCTCCATCAATCCCAACTTTTTTCTGTCCTACCGGCAGTAGCACTTATTCCGGGACACTTTAGAGCCAAAGTTTTTCATGAAAATAAATCACTAATCAGTTTCATGGTTGTAGGGATGGAAGACCTTTCAATATACCGTGGCTTTTTTTTTCCTTCTAAAAATTTTCTTAGTTTTTTGTCTGAAAATAGAAGATAAAAGATTGTGAGAATTTTTTTTTAATAGCAGGCCAATTCGTTATAATTAATTTACGGCGAAGAGAAGCATATGGGAGCTTGGACAAAGAGAGCAAAAGGAGAGAGACAGAAAATCGAAAAAACTATTCCCACTCGCAGAAAAATGAACCGATTTTAATTTCAAAAATTGAAATGAGCAAGGTTCCAACATTAGTTTTCAGGATCGATCTTAAAAAATTAATATTTTGGCGCCAAAATCCGAATTTTGGGGGAATTTAAAAAAATTTTCTATGTATGTATTTCTTTTTCGAAAAAGGGATGTCCCTCTCGTCCTGCATCATGAGAGAAAAAATTCTCTTAGCGTTGACAAAGTAAAAATCGGTGGTTTAAGGTCAGAGTGAGGAAGTGAGGGAGTGAAGAATGAGCGATCTTAAAAATTAAAATTTTGGCGCCAAACCTTTTTTTTATTTTTGACAAATTAAAAAAAAGTAACCGTCAGAATTAGATCAAAACTCTGCATCCAACGCCGTTGGAAATTTTAAAATTGAAAATTCAATTTAATTGAATCGAAAATTTGAAATTAATTGAAAATTCGCGTCGGAAACCTAAGAACTTTTTAAAGGAAATCTGGCGCTTAGATTTATGTCTTCTCGCTCTATTTTTCACTCCCTAACTTCCTTCAATCTGACCATCAACCACCGATTTTTACTTTGACAATGCTTACAGAATTTACTCTCTCTTGATGCAAGACGAGAGGATCCCTTTTTTGAAAATTCAACCGAAATTCGGATTTTGGTGCAAAATTATAACTATTATGATCGATGCGGAAATCTTATGTTGGGACCAGGCTCAATTTTCTTTTTGGAATTGAAATCGGTTCATTTTTCCGCGAGTGAGAATAGTTTTAAATTTCGATTTTCGGTCTCGCTTCTTCTCGTATCTTCTGTCTGGCTGAAGGCCTCCACACTTGTCATCTCCTTTCGCCTTAAGCTGAAAAGCAAAAAAAATGTAAATTAAAAAATAAATTGCAACTATTTTTTGCAACGCTTGAATATGAAAACGGTAAAGGCAGTGACCTCACCGGAAAAAGACCTTTCTTTTTTTTATACCTGCTCCGGCTATCGCACTACGAACAAAAATGGATTAACTTCTTGGGTTTTCCGCAATTAAATCCATTTTCGTTGAAAGACTTGTTAATCCTTTCGGTCCGTTATACATTGAATAGAGTCGATAGAACAGGTAAATAGAGAAAGGTCTTTTTAGGTCCCTTAACTCGCCGAATTTACGTTCTAAAATAAAATTAAAAAAAAAAATTTTAGTTCAAAATACATTTGGATATACTGGGTTCCCAAAATACCGGGTGTCCGGAAACACATGGAACAAGTCTGGGAGAGCGTTAAAAGGTGGTTTTATGAAAAAAAGTTAAATTTAAACTTAAACTTTAAATTTGACATTTTTTAGTTGTCAAAAATGGTCATATAAGTAGTCAAATCAACTTGAAATTTAACGTAGATTACGAGTCTGAAATAAAAAATAGAGTTGTTATTTGAAATAACGAAGTTAGTTTCTGTTGGGGAAACCCTGTATATCCAAACGCATTTTTAACTATACCATTAAATTCTTTGATATAAATTAAGGGGGGTTTAAATTTAACTTTTTTCATGAAACCTCTTTTAAACTCTCTCCCAGACGTATGCCATGTGTTTCCGGACACCCGGTATACCCTAATTTCGTTGTTTGAATGAGTTTTTTATTTCAGTGATTTTTTTGTTTCATATTCCTAACCTACACAAAATTTCAAGTTGGTTTTTCCTTTCATGTGACCTCTTTTGACAACTTAAAAAATGACGAATTTCAGCTAAAAAATGTGGATGCGTTCCACATTAATCCGCGTTAGAATCTTCAGACGAAAACTAGTAAAACTAAAAAAAATTTCTCTCCTATCAATTTTTAACAGATTTTAGGGAAATATAATGCTGAGTTTTTTATAGTCAAATGATATCAAAACAGCTCATATGATTGGCCAAATCAACTTGAAATTTAATGCGTAGAGTACGAATCTAAAATAAAAATAGGTAGATTTCTTCCTAAAAACGGGGCTGCAAATTTGTAAAGTGAAAAACAAATACGTACCTTTAAAAAAATATCAGTCTGGAGGTGGCCCCTATCTGAACTTCCTAATGTAGATCCCAAATATGGAAACACTAACTGATTTGATGAAAATCGTGATCGTAAAGTGTTTCAAAAACTAAACTTTATACATCCTTATCTCCGAAATTTTTTCCGCGAATTCAGAAAAAAGCTCTCAGTATTTTCAAAACAAATTAACATATTAAGTATATAGGGATAGTTCTATGAAAATTTGATGAAATTCAGATGAAAATTGCGGCCGTAAAGTCGTCCGGAAAAAAAAAAAAAAAAAAAAAAAAAGAGGGACGGCCCTCTTGATTGTACCATGGACAACCTTATGAACCCTAATGCATTCGCACTTTTAGAATTGAAAAGAGAAGGTTTAAAAAAAAAATTTCGGACTGAATGAAAAATTTCTTTCAAAAATCTCCTTTAAGGAAGATTTCTTTAAGAATGTATTTATTGCCATGGGTGTTTTCATTTCATCAATTCAATTCAATTCATGAAAACACCCATCATTTCTGAAATGAAAAATCGGGGGTTTCATTTAAATAACGATGTCAGAGTCCTTTACGAGTAATGCAGAGAGTCTAGATGCTTTATTTTGTGATAATAATAATAATAATTTATTTAATTTTCGTGGTAGTGGGTTTGCAGCCAAGAAGTAAACAAATTGCTTCAATTTAGTTTTAATGTCGACGTTTCGGGAATGTTTGTTCCCTTTTTCAAGACCTGAACAGAAATACAATAGTATGATTTTTCAAAAAACAAATTTTTTCAAGCTTACTTGACAAAAAACTTTCATAGAAACATTGAGTCGGAGTTTCAAAAACGAGTTGAACTGTATTTCATCAGAGAAGATGTTGCGTCTAGAGATTCGTATGGTATCCTCGGAGACTGGCATAGGAAACGATTTTTATTTTTAAAAAGAGAGAACGTTGAAGGTTTTCCCTTTTTTCAATTGTGAAAGTCATGAGGTGGGACATGGGGAAGGTATTGATCGGGTAGGGTTACAAGTTGTACAGTATCCACCTCTTGTGTGTCGTCTCTACGATTACGTGTAGATTCGAGTATTATAGGGGTGTAGCATCGGCTCAGGCCGTCTGTATCACTTTTCTTGTTAATTGAGGTCTTGTCTTTTTTATGCATACTGCTTCCCAAAATTTTCTTCTGTGACGGTTCTTTTCCTTTTTTATTATCTTCACATTTTCCCAATCAAAGATGTGGTTGCGAGATACTGCATGTTCCGCCAATGCGCTTGCCTCGTCTTTCTTCAGTGTGCAGCTGTATTTATGCTGGTAAATTCGTTTCCAAAGATATTGGTCTGTTTCGCCGTAGTATTTGGAATCAATGCCCTCCTCTACGCAGGACCAACCATACTCTCAAAAAATTAATGTGATTAAGAACCATTACAACTTAAGTTGTAATGACACAACATTCGACAAATTTTGTATGTTTCCTTACATACAGGGTCTCTCGGAAAATTTAAAGAAGTCCATCTTGAACGTGGCCCCCACGACTAGGGTGGCATTCAACAATGTTGGTAGATTGGAAAGCATTTACTCGAAACTTAAAGATGTGACAAAAATAGAAAAGATCTCAGGATGTGTTTATTGCATCCCATGCAAGTCCTGCGTAGAGGAGGGCATTGATTCCAAATACTACGGCGAAACAGACCAATATCTTTAGAAACGAATTTACCAGCATAAATACAGCTGCACACTGAAGAAAGACGAGGCAAGCGCATAGGCGGAACATGCAGTATCTCGCAACCACATCTTTGATTGGGAAAATGTGAAGATAATAAAAAGGAAAAGAACCGTCACAGAAGAAAATTTTGGGAAGCAGTATGCATAAAAAAAGACAAGACCTCAATTAACAAGAAAAGTGATACAGACGGCCTGAGCCGATGCTACACCCCTATAATACTCGAATCTACACGTAATCGTAGAGACGACACACAAGAGGTGGATACTGTACAACTTGTAACCCTACCCGATCAATACCTTCCCCATGTCCCACCTCATGACTTTCACAATTGAAAAAATGGAAAACCTTCAACGTTCTCTCTTTTTTAAAAAATAAAAATCGTTTCCTATGCCAGTCTCCGAGGATACCATACGAATCTCTAGACGCAACATCTTCTCTGATGAAATACAGTTCAACTCGTTTTGAAACTCCGACTCAATGTTTCTATGAAAGTTTTTTGTCAAGTAAGCTTGAAAAAATTTGTTTTTTGAAAAATCATACTATTGTATTTCTGTTCAGGTCTTGAAAAAGGGAACAAACATTCCCGAAACGTCGACATTAAAACTAAATTGAAGCAATTTGTTTACTTCTTGGCTGCAAACCCACTACCACGAAAATTAAACCCTCACAGCCATCCGTCAATTTGAATAATTTATTTGTTTGCTATGAGCATAAAGCTCTTTACAGCATTCACAGATTAACATTTACACATTTACACAGATTTACATATTTACAAGTTATACTTTAGTTATCTTTACATCTTTACAAGTTATACTTTAGTTATCTTTACATCTTTACATTAAACATTTACATTAAATCATATTTACATTAAACATCTTTACAGCAAGATTTACATATTCACAGATTTACAAATTACAGTTGATTGTAATGGTCAGCAACAAAACGGGAAAAGGAATCGAGCGTGGCGGAGGAGCGGGCTTTAATGGGGAGAGAGTTCCATTCTCTCACACCAGCAATACTGAAAGATTTGTAATAAATTTGAGCGGCTGCATGCGATTGATAAAGTCTGTGACATGAGGAGAGAGAGAATAGGGGGCTTAAGTAGGGCGGGGTGCAAAATTTGGGTCTAATGATTTTAAAAATAAGTTTCAAGGAGATGAGTTTGAGGAAGGAGAGCAGGTCGGTACCAAGGATGTTACGGGAATGTTGGGAAATGTGGGATCTAAGTGGGATATTAAAGGTATAGCGGGAACAATTGTTAAACAGGACATTGAGGCGATGACGTTCGTCAGAGGAGAGAGAAAAAATGAAGAGGGGGCAGCAGTAAATGAAATGTGGCAGAATAAGAGACTTAACGAGCTTCAGGCGAAAATCTCGAGAAATGGCATTACCGAAACTGCGAAGGCAGAATAAGACCAGGTTGACTTTACGGCCAATTTCTTTTATGTGGGGAGTCCACGAGAGATCACAGGCAAGGGAGACTCCAAGGTTTTTGACCTGCGATGAGTACGGAACTGTCACGCCATTAATTTGGATAGGAGGCAACTTACTACAGTCGATTACATTTCTGTAGATGACGATAGCCTGAGTCTTGGAAGCATTTAAAGTGAGATAGTTTCGATCAGACCAGAAACAAACATTATTGAGTTCGTCATTTAATTTAAGGATGAGTCCAGGCAATTCGAAGGGATGGCACTGCAGGTACAATTGGAAGTCATCGGCGTAAAGATGATGTTTAGAGAGGGAGTGGGAGGAGGATATATCATTGATATAAAGGGAGAAAAGAAGAGGGCCAATGATTGAGCCTTGAGGAACGCCATTAAAAATTCGATCAGTCAGCGAATCATGTTGATTTAAGCGTACGAATTGATATCTATCGGAAAGGAGGGAAGCAACAAGTTTGCAGGCCGATGAACTAAAATTAAATTTTGAGATAAGTTTTCAATGAGGATGCCATGTGAGATAGATGGAAAGGCGTTGGAAAAGTCCAGAAGAAGTAAGACTGTGCAAAGACGCTGCTCGATACCAGCTTTAATATCTTCAGTCACTTTTAGTAAAGCGGTGGTGCAGCTATGGCCCTCCCGAAAACCGGACTGGAAAGGGTCCAACAACAAGTTAGTAGAGAGGTAAGATGTCATTTGCTTTTCCATAATTCGTTCGAGAACTTTAGAAAGTGCGGGAAGGATACTTATAGGCCGAAAGTCTTTAACCTGCGAAGGGGAAGAGACCTTAGGAATGGGCATAACAATGGCGGTTTTCCAGGCATCTGGGAACACGGATTGAGTAAGACAGGCATTAATGATGCAAGTTAAAAAAGGAAGGACAATGGAGAGGATTTGACAGATGAAAGAAATAGGGATGGCATCATTACCAACAGCATTCGATTTAATGCTAGATAGAGCATCAATAATATCTAGGTTACTAACATTATTGAATGAAAAACCATCCAATGAGCAAGGTATGTTAATAGGAACAGGGTGAGGTGCTTTAGAAGAGAAATGTTTCAAAAAGGACGAGGGAGGGATAGGGGAGGAAGCAGACTTGTTTTTATTAATAATACCGAGTCTCTTAACTGTCTTCCAGAAATTCTTCGGATCGACCGTAGCAGAGTTAAGCTCAGATGTAATGAACCCATATGTCCATATGTTTTAATTCTTTCTTAATAAAATATTTAAAGGATAACTTACATTTTGGCGCAGTCGGTAAATAAAATGTTAGAATCCTCTCAAATTAGACAAATGACTTTAAAGGAGCTTAGAACCACTTTAAAGGCATTGAAAGTGAACTTCGATTTACGAGGTAAGAAAGAAGAACTAGTTAATACATTGCTTTCTGTACTTGGGCTCGAAAAAGAAAATTTAGAAGAACTGAGTGCTTTTGGTAGTACGTCTTCTTTTTCTTCGGAGTCTGCAGTTACAGCAGCCAACAGTTCGAGTATTGCTCGTAAACAAGTCGAATGTTCCTCAATTCCCGTTTTCAATGTTAAGGAACTTGAAAATATGATGAGGAAATTCACTGGCGAGGATGATTATTCGGTTGTAAGATGGATAAAGGAATATGACGATTTGGCAGCTATGATGGGCTGGGAAGGCATTAGAAAGTTGGTCTATGCTAAAAACTTCCTAGCTGGTCTAGCAAGAGATGTCGCACAAAGAGATCTATTCCGAACATTTGAAGACCTAAAAACAACACTTAAGAACGAATTTCAACAAAATTATTGTAGCCACGAAATTCATTCGCGTCTGTTAAATTGTTCAAAGAAGAATGAAGAAACTTTTCTTCAGTATTATATGAATATGATGGACATAGCGAAAAACGGAGATCTTGACGAGGAGTCAATTATTCATTATATAATCTGCAACGGGATTCAGGATTCACCTCAAAATAAAACTATTTTATACACCTCGAAAACTTTGGATGATTTGAAGAGAAATTTCAAAATTTACGAATCAATGAAATCGAACGTAACAGCTGGAAAATTCGTACCAAAATTCAAAAATTCAAAAGCTTCAAAATCTCAAAAAGGCGATTCATCTCAAATAAATGATATTTCTTCATACTTTGGATTAAATTTATCTACAGTTAAAATGGCTATAAATGGTAAAATTTTAACAGCACTTTTAGATACGGGAGCAAATGTAAATTTAATACATAAACGTGTTGTTGATCAAAACAATTGGTTGACCAACTCCGATCCTCTCGTTCTGAAAGCTTTTAACGGTTCGATTGAAAAAATTCCAAATTCTATTCAAATCAAAATTTCGAATGGACCCGATTCATATGTGCTGGATAAAGCTCACGTTTCGGAAAAGATTTCTTTTGATGTCATTTTAGGAATCGAAACGCTATCGAAATTGGGATTCAAGTTATCATTGGAAACGAAAGATGAAGAGAATAAACCAAAAAATGTGAACAACAGCATCGAGTTGAATGAGTCAAAATCTTTTCAAAAGAAGAAGCTGTTTCTTTGGCTGGGAAAATTTTTGATTCTGTTTCGTACGAAAAATTTGCTGTCCCTTTTCAATTGAAAGAAGGTGCTCCAATAATAGCGCAAAAACCCTACAGATTATCGAAGGATCGGACTGACTGGGCTAAAGAAAAAATTCAAGACCTTTTGGATAGGAAAATCATTTCCGAGTCGACCTCCTCTTACGCATCACCTTGTGTCATTGTTCCTAAAGAGAATGGATCCTGGCGACTTTGTCAAGATTTTCGAAAGATTAACGATGTCACAGATCAAGATCCGTTTCCGTTTCCGGTAATCGACGATATCATATCTAATTTCGGGGGATGTAAATATTTTTCGAAATTGGATTTGAAGGAAGGTTTTCACCAAATTCCATTGAAAAAGGAAACAAGAAAATTTTCTGCTTTTGTGCTACCTTTTGGTCATTACGAGTATAATTATTTACCTTTCGGTTGGAAAAATAGTCCCGCGATTTTTCAGCGTTTCATGACTTCAATTCTTGGGAAACTTTTGGATGATCCACAAATTCGTGTTTACATCGATGACATTTTAGTCGGAGGGAAAACGATAGAAGAATGTTCTCGGAAAACACGAAAGGTTGTTAAACGTTTACTCCAAGAAAATGTTAAAATTAATTTTGAAAGAGTCAATTTAATCTTCCGGAGGTGACATATCTTGGAAGGAAGATGAACGGACTCACTAAATCGACAAAGGAAGAATCGGTGAATAAAGTTAGAAACATGAATCGACCTCACGATATCCATTCGCTTCGGGTATTTACAGGCTTAACTGGACATTTTCGAGCTTTTATTCCGAATTATGCCGATATCGTCCGTCCGCTGGATCGTCTGAAGCAAAAAGAAAATAATAATAATTCTATTGGTCGGATGAGGCAGAAAAAGCGTTTGTAACTTTAAAAGAAAAAATTACCTCGAATCCAATTTTGCAATTTCCGGATTGGGATTTACCTTTCGAACTTTGTACCGACGCATCACATTACGGTTGTGGAGCTGTTCTTTATCAACGAGACAATTCGTTACCAAAGAATCGTCAACTTCGAGTCATTGGATATTTTTCTCATACGTTTGATGCCGCTCAATTGAATTATTCGGTAACCGATAAAGAAGCTTTAGCTGTCGTGGAAGCGATTAAATATTTTCGAACATATCTGGAAACACGTGAATTCACGGTACACACAGATCATCAGGCTCTTTCACATCTTCTCAATCTAAAAGAACCGAAAGGTCGCCTAGGAAGATGGCAGGTATTCCTGATGACTTATAATATCAAAATTTCTCATCGAAACGGTAAAGAATTGGAAGATGCGGATGCGATTTCTCGTTTATGTCTCTCGGTAGAAATCAAACCTTTTCCTATATCGAATCAAATATCAGAAAAAAGAATATCCATTGGTTTAGACAAAGTTCCCGAAGTACTTCGTTATATCACGATGATCTGCTTTCAGGAGGTCACGATGGGTTCTTCAAGACGTATTTGAAAATTAGGACTCGTTTTTTTTGGCCGAATATGAAAAACATGATTTCGGATTATGTACGTTCGTGTCATCAATGCCAACTGATAAAATTTAAATATCGACCAAAACCTGACATTCTGATTTTGAGCAACCCGTCGACGATTCCATTTGAATGTTTACATCTCGATTTGCGGAAATAGCAAAGAAGTCAGACTTAAACGCGAAAACGAAGTCGTTTTTGGTAGCTGTCGACGAAAATACAAAATTAACTTTTGCGAAGGCGAAGGCGAAGGCGATTCGTCGTCAATTGGATGTTCGCCGAATTTTGAAGCTTTTAAGGAACCATCGTCATTTCCAGCAGATCAAACTTTTGGTATTACTTTAGATAAATTAGTCGAAAAAGAACTCTCGAAAGAAGAAACGGAACGATACCGCGTTAACATGAAAAATATTTCGTCAGAAATAAATCAAAATCAATTCCGAAGCTCGATGAAAATTCGTTGATATGTGTTCAGACCGGCTCTATAGGGAAAAATCCGGTAGTAGATGGCCCGTTCAAGGTAGAAAAAGTAATCGAAATGGATGGTTTTCCGAAGTCTGTCATCTATCAAGACAATAACGGAAATCGGAAGTCGGCTTCGATCATAAACATAAGGAAGTACTATTCCAGGAGGAATAGCGAAAATTAAGTCGGGGGGGATGTAATGAACCATATGTCCATATGTTTTAATTCTTTCTTAATAAAATATTTAAAGTGATAACTTACATCAGATTTAACGTAGGATTCTTTGGCCTCCCTGATCAGCATAGTGCAGTAATTACGTTGTTTTTTAAATAGAGCAAAGTGGGTAGGGTTTCTTGTTTTCTTCCATTCCTTATAAATTTTATCTCTAAGAACCATTTGGCGGCGAATACCAATAATGAACCAAGGTTGGGGAGGATGCTTTAATTTTACTGTTTTAAGAGGGGCAAATTTATCAATAAGATTAAGACAAAGTTTATTGAAATAATCGATCATTGAGTTAGGATCACAGAGATTAAAAATATGAGCCCAGTGAAGATGGTTCGAGAAATCAAGAAGGGAATCCAAGTCAAGATTAGTAAAGTCCCGATATGTAATATATACGAGGGGTGTCCAAAAATTAAAGACCTTTTGTATTTTGCCGCCGTACGGGCGAAGTATTCTGCCAGATGAAAACACTAGCTTGTAGCGGGAAGTTCCCCCTTCACATCGCACTTGGTCTCATCTCTCTATCTTATCCAGCGTTGCTACGGCAGCCGTTCGCGATGGACGTCTCGGTGCCGAGTCCCGCGGTTGTGAGGTTCGCTCCGTCATGCGTTTCCTAAACGCGGAGAAACTTCGCCCGGTCGAAATTCATAGACGTTTGACGGCTATTTAACATTCGTAACATTAGCGTAACAACAGCGCTCATTCATAACATTGCCATAAATAGCCGTCAAACGTCTATGAATTCCGACCGGGCGAAGTTTCTCCGCGTTTAGGAAACGCATGACGGAGCGAACCTCACAACCGGCGGGACTCGGCACCGAGACGTCCATCGCGAACGGCTGCCGTAGCAACGCTGGATAAGATAGAGAGATGAGACCAAGTGCGATGTGAAGGGGGAACTTCCCGCTACAAGCTAGTGTTTTCATCTGGCAGAATACTTCGCCCGTACGGCGGCAAAATACAAAAGGTCTTTAATTTTTGGACACCCCTCGTAATAGGAATCCTTAGGAAAAAAAAAGTAAAATTAAAAAAAAATTTAGTGTCTCATTTCCATTTTAACGGATTTTAAAGCAAAATAACACTAAATTTGGCATTTTTTTTAATGTTGTCCTGAATATGTTGATATACAGGGTGTCCGGAAACACATAGCAAACGCCTGGGAGAGCGTTAAAAAGTGGTTTTATGAAAAAAGTTAAAAGTAAACCCCTCTTAATTTAAATCAAAGAATTTGATGGTGAAGTTTAAAATGCGCCTGGATATACAGGGTGTCCCAGACACAACCTAACTTCGTTATTTTAAATGAGAACCCCTATTTTTATTTCAGATTCGTAATCTACGCAAAATTTCAAGTTGATTTGACTATTCATATGACCATTTTAACAATTAAAATTTTTTATAATTTTTAATGATAATTAATCGAGTCTTTTTGTTGTAGGCGAGCGTTACTCGCGGAGGAAGTTCAAATACTACAAAAAAATTTATCATCAATAATCGCAGAAAATTCTACATTACAATTTTAATCGTCATTAAAAATTATAAACATTTTTAATTGTTATTAAGAATTATAAAAATTTTTAATTGTCATTTAAATTTATAACAATTTTTAATTATCTTTCAAAATTCAAATTTAAAAAAGTAGACTTCACTACGGGTCTTTTTTTTTTAATTTTTTATTTTTTTTTTTTTTTTTTTTAATTTTTTTTTTTTATTTTTTTTTATATATTTTTTTTTATATATTTTTTTTTATTTAGTCAATCATTGCTATTACACCCTCCTATCTTATTTTCATTATCGAATAAGGTAAAATTAATAATCAAAGAAATTTTTAATGGATGCACAGGAGAATTTGTCATGCACTACTACAAAACCGCTGTTACTCCTTAAATAATGAAGTTCTCGAAAAATGCTCTATTTTTCATTCTGAAATAAAAAAGTGGGGTTTTAATTTGAAAAGGAAGTTAGCGACGACATCTCGTGATGCAGAACGTGGAGAAGCATGAATTGGTAATAGTTGGAATCTTCGGACAGAAATAAGCGGAATAAAAAAAAAAAAAAAAAAAAAAAAAAAAAAAAAAAAAAAAAAAAAAAAAAAAAAAAAAAAAAAAAAAAAAAAAAAAGTCTCCTAGGTCAATTTTAACGGATTTTAGCGCAAAAAACGCTAAAATTTGGACATTTTTAAAAGTTGTCCAAAATTGTCATATGAGTAGGTACTCAAATCTACTTGAAATTTTGCGTAGATTACGAATCTGAAATACAAAATAGGGGTTCTTATTTGAAATAACGAAGTTAGGTTGTGTCGGGACACCCTGTATATCCAGGCGCATTTTAAACTACACCATCAAATTGTTTGATTTAAATTAAGGGGGTTTAAATTTAACTTTTTTTCATGAAACCTCTTTTTAACTCTCTCCCGGACGTATGCTATGTGTTTCCGGACACCCGGTATACCCTAGTTTCGTTGTTTGAATGAGTTTTTTATTTCAGTGATTTTTGTTATTTCATATTCCTAACCTACACAAAATTTCAAGTTGGTTCGTCCTTTCATATGACCTCTTTTGACAACTTAAAAAATGACGAATTTCAACTAAAAATGTGGACTCGTGAATTTTGATGGTTAGAATCTTCGGACAAAACGAGTGAAACTAAAAAAAAATTTATCTCCTGTCAATTTTTAACAGATTTTAGGGAAATATAATGCTGAGTACGAATCTAAGAATCTAAAATAAAAATAGGTAAATTTCTTTCAGATAGTCTACCAAAAACAGGGCTGCCAATGTATATAGTGAAAAAATAATACATACCTTTAAAAAAATCAGTCTGGAGGTGGCCCCCTGAACTTCCTCATATAGATCCCAAATATGGAAACACTAACTGATTTGATGAAAATCGTGATCGTAAAGTGTTTCAAAAAACTAAGCGTTATACATCCTTATCTCCGACATGTTTTCCGCTAATTCTGAAAAAAGCTCTCAGCTCTCAGCAAACAATTATTAAGTATATAGGGGTAGTTCTATGAAAATTTGATGAAATTCAGACGAAAATTGCGGCCGTAAAGTCGTTCAGAAAAAAAAAGAGGGACGGCCGGGACGGTACCATAGACGATCTTATGAACCGTAATGCAATTCGCACATCCTCGCGAGAGAAAAAAAATTAACCCCCTTGTGTTATAAAACGAGCTGATCCCCTTGGCTGCCTGCTTGCTTTCCATAGTTTATGGTGAGACGCTTTATGTTGAATTGCATTATGATGAAGAAACAAGCTTTAATGTTTTTGGCGTTTCGCCATAATCGCGTTTTAAAATAGGTTTGCTCTTTCGCTGTCCCTAGTTTACGGTGAGATGTATTCTGACCAAACGACAGAAACAGTTTTATTTCGAAACAACAAGTTTAAAAAGATTCTTTTATGGTGAGAAGCGTTTTGGTGACTTGCAATTTTTTTATATCGACTTTCATTGATTGAAAAAGTTGTATATGGCGAAACGCTTTATGTTGAAATGCATTATGCTCAAAATTTTAGAACTTTTGAGAGCTTTATGTTCAATTGCATTATACCGAAAAGTATTATGATGAACTACAGATTTTTATGTTCAACTGCTTTAGGGTGAAATACGTTATGTTCGACGGTGTTTTCCTCTTTATTTTGCTCTAAAATCCGTTAAAATTGACCTGAGGCACATAATTTTTTATTAATTAATTTTTTTCCCCCAAGATTTCATTCTATCACAAATTCAAAAATCTCCAAATTCTGCATCACTAGTTATCACTGTTATCACTGTTATCAACTCTATCATCGTTATATTCCCATTTTTTATTTTAGAGAAGAAAAGAGCTTTAAAAAAAAAATTTCAATTAGTCGTGTTTTATTTTGAGCCGTATATCTCCAAATTTCGGACTGAATTTCTTTCAAAATCTCCTTTTAGGACGATACATCTAGGAGGAAATTTGGTGGATAACAACCACTAGTAATTTAAATCAAATTTAAATTTGAAGGGATAAAAATTTTTGTAGTCTCTTCTTCCTTCCTGTTTTTATTCCTTCACGATTTCTTTTAGAATGTATCTATTGCCATGGGTGTTTTCATTTCATCAATTCAATTCATGAAAACACCCATCATTTCTGAAATGAAAATCGGGGTTTCAATAACGATGTCAGGGTCCATAACAAGTAATGCAGAGAGTCTAGACTATGCTTGATTTTGTGATAATAGGAATCCTCAGAAAAAAAAAAGTAAAATTAAAAAAAAATAGGGTCTCATTTCCATTTTAACGGATTTAGAGCAAATACACTAAATTTGGCATTTTTTAATGTTGTCTGATTAATGTTAATATGAATAATGAAATCAACTTGAAATTTTGCGTAGATTACAAATCTGAAATAAAATAAGGGTTCTTATTTAAAATAACGAAATCGCTATCGCTCTAGGTCACCAGGTATACCAAAATCGTAATTCGTTAACTGCACTCAATTCTATAATTCCCTACGTTGAGGGTAAAACAATAACTTCTTTTAGGAAGTTAAAATACAAACTACTTATCATTTGTATCTTAAGCATCAGAGGATTATATTGAAAATCGGTGAGATCGAATGAAAATTACGACCGTCAAAGATTTCCAGCAAAAACATTCGGACGTCCGGTGCCACAGACTCTTAGTGACTTTCGATCATTAGGATAATTACGAGGAGAAGATCATTAATTAATTATTCTCTTTGGGAATTAAATTATCCCCCTCTTCCTAAAAATTTGAGCCTTCATCGTGGTTTTCCGCTCTCGTCCAATGAGAAGCCGACCCTTTCACCCTGGACCTTTTTCGTACCTGCACTACTAAGGGCGTCACATGACGGGTTCATTCGAGTCTCTGACTTCAAAGTGTCAAAAGTCATAAGTGCTTTCTATCCAGTCAGAAACTTGCAAAATGAACAATCCTCGTCACTGCGATATTTGTCGAGAATTTCGTCAAGGAGTCCAAAGTTTCATCAGCGGCTTCCGCTGTCCCTCCTGCCGAGGTGACATCAGCCCAGCAGAACGAGAAAAGACAACGTTTGGAAGAGCTTCAACGCCTAGCTGATCGCCGCAGAGTACAGGCAAGAAAAAAAGCGAATGGAGGATAAGAACTACCCTCAGAAAAATAATTGGTGAGTACAATTTTCAACTTACTTAAGTCTAAATGTCTCAGTATACATAAAAGAAGCCTAAGTTCGAATTTGAAAAAATTAAATAAAATACCTAATTTTTATTAGTATTATATTTAAAAAATAAGTAAAAGAGTAATAATATTCAAATATCTAATGCTGTTTGTTTTTTTTTTTCAGATTCCGGTCAGACACCATCTCTGAAGACGATTCCATCATGGAAGTTTAGTTTCAACTTTAACATAATAATATAAATAATTTTGTAAATTATAATTTAATTAGTTTTTCTTCTATAATTTAAATTATTGTATATTTCAATAGTCTATTCATTTTTTTAGTAAATCTTGTATATAATTAATGTCTTCATAATTTATTTCTACCCAATGAAAATGAAAAAATGACAGCAGTAAGCGGTCAAAAAGCGTATTGAAAGTCTTTTTATGGATCATCAAAATGCAGGGAAATTTTAGAATATGAACTCCACTTTAATTACGGAGGCTTTGGTCAGTAATTCGAACCACATTTATGTTTTTCAATGGGAAGCTCTGTTTATAGCAAAATTATTATGAGGAAGAACCTGATTGGCTCGTTTTTTACTCGAAAAAAAGAGTAATTTTTAAAATGTAGGTGGTTTAGAAGGCAGAAGCTTGGATCAGAATTCAATCTTTTTAGCCAAATTTTCTTAACTGCCAAAAATCACATTTTTGTATGGAGACTGGCTCCGAAGGGACTAGCTAAAATTAGCGCAATTTAATAATTATTTCCGTAAAAAAGTTATTGTTTTCCCCTCCATGTCATTCAAAATATAAATTGTAAATTCACTTTTTCTGTCCTGCCGGCCGTAGCATTTTTCCGGAACACTTTTATTTCCAAAGTTTCCATTCGATTTCTATCAAGTTTCACAAAATTTATATTTTTAGAAGAAAAGTTAGAAAATTTTTAGAAGAAAAAGAGCTAAATCTGATAATTTTTTCAAAATTAAAAATTCTTGAAATTATACTCCCTCTATATTGTTTCTTCTTTTGAATGGAAGTTTCCGTCGGGGACTGCTCCAAACTAGTACTTTTTCGTCCCTTTTATCGAAAACATTTTTTTAAGAATCGCGGTAGTAGAAATTAAAATCGCTAACTATAACTCCGCGTAAAATACCCCGCCTCGGAAAACCCTTCTACAGCAGCCAGAAAAAGTTATGATATCAACTTCCCCGCCCTACGTTGTACACTGCAGTGAAAGAGAGAGATGAAGCGCCCTTGCTCCCGTTTTCTAAGCTCCCCGGGCGGTCCCGAAATGCTTTTTATCAGGGATAACACAGTTTTTTTTAAATGTTAGAATACTGAGGAGGAAGCCCTACGAAGAGCCTGTAGACAAGCCATGTCGCTAACGCCTTTTTTCAAGTTTGATTTTAAAAGAGCTACAGCTTCTTTTTTAGATCTGCATCAAAAAGAAAAATTCCTTAAAAAAAAAAAAAATAATATCAATGTCAATCCCTTTTAGGAGCATTTTATTAACATTAGGCTTTACGTCCAACTACCTAATTTTAAGGTGTCGTGGACGGCGCGTGTTTCCATTGATATTTACATTTTTCGAGATAAATAATCCCGGGCCCCCCAGAGAATTAAACCCATGTGAAAAATTCAAAATTCCTTTAAAAACCGCTAATTTTCATTTCTGAAGTAAGAATTTTGTTTTTATCTTGAAAAAAGGGCGTTTGCGACGACATCTGCAGAATGCGAAGATGCTTGAATTTTTTATAATTGGAATCTTTAGAAAAAAAATAAGAGGAATTAAAAAAAAAGTAGTCTCTTAGTTGATTTTAACGGATTTTAGCGCGAAAAACGCTAAAATTTGACATTTTTTAAAGTCGTCAAAAATGGTCATATAAATAGTCAATCAACTTGAAATTTGCGTAGATTACTAATTTAGAATAAAAAATAGAGGTTCTTATTTGAAATAACGAAGCTAGGTTCCGTTGGGGGCACCCTGTATATCCAAACGCATTTTAAACTACATCATCGAATTCTATGATTTAAATTAAGGGGGTTTACATTTAACTTTTTTTCACAAAACCGCTTTTTAACGCTCTTCCACACGTTTGCCATGTGTTTCCGGACATGAAAGATTCTTTGAAAATTTGGGGCCGTGAATATTTCTGGAAAACTAATCATGGCCGGCCGGCACCACAGACAACCTTATGATCGGTAATGATCATTAACTATTGACTGGGATATTGGGTTTGGGGAAAACGTCTGCAAATGCAATGGGTTTGGGGAAAAAACAGAAAATAGAGGTTAAATTGAATCGGAAATGCGCGGCTTTTCATTCGGACTTTAACAAACAATTCACACCTCATCCTAATATCAATGTGGTCATAACAAACTGCCTTGGGGAGATTCAGGTGGAGACGAATTTGAAGATCATTAGTTTAAAAAAAGGATAGCATTACCTATAAAACTTGAGGCTTGTACCCTATTGGGCGCCAATTTTGCACCCAGTAAGGCCGGGTTTTGCGCAAGCTGTGCCCAGTTGGTTTATCCTCAAAATTTGTTTAAAAAAAAAACGGGCCTACCTATAACGAATACAGGGTCACTTTGAAAATCGACCGCTTCAGATACTAAACCAACATGACCGTTTAGTCTTGCGGGTTTTAAAAGCAAAAGAAAATTTGTGGAGAGATGAAGTGCCCGTGCTCCCGTTTTCAAGCTCCCCTTGGCGGCGTCGCGAAATGCTTCTTTACAGGTAATAATATATTAATCAGTGATGATTAGATGATAATATGTTATCGATTACTCTGAAATCCTTAAAATTTCGGAAAAGATGGTTGTCGTAGGGCTTCCTCCCTCAGTATTCTAACATTTAAAAAAAACTGTGTTATCCCTGATAAAAAGCGTTTCGGGACGCCGCCAAGGGGAGCTTAGAAAACGGGGCAAGGGCGCTTCATCTCTCCTCTTTCACTGCAGTGTACAACGTAGGGCGGGGAAGTTGATATCATAACTTTTTCTGGCTGCTGTAGAAGGGTTTTTCCGAGGTGGTGTGTTTTTGATAGAGATTTTAATTTCTACCGTGATTCTTAAATAAATGTTTTCGATAAAAGGGACGAACAAGTCTGGAGCAGTCCCCGACGGAAACTTCCTTAAAAAGGAGGAACAAAATAGAATGGGAAGTATATTTCAAGAATTTTGTAATTTTGAAATAATTTTCGGATTTTATTTTTTTTTTTTTTTTTTCTAAGTTTTCTTTCTGAAAATATAATATTTTGGGAAAATTTGATAAAAATCGAACGGAAACTTTGGCCTTAAAGTGGTCGGGAATAAATGCTACGGCCGGCAGGACAGAAAAAAGTTGAGTTGAATGGGGACCCAAATCAATTTGACCCTCGGGGCTGGAAGACCCTCCCTTCAAGAATCCGACATGGAGGTAAAACAATAACTTCTTTAAGGAAGTAAATTAATATACTACTACTTTGAGCAAGTCCCTTTGAAGTCAATAAATTGATGAAGAAAATTATGAAGGCATTAATTTATATACAAAAAAATTTATTAAAAATGAATAGACTATTGAATATATACAATTTTAAATTATAGAAGAAAAACTAATTTAAATTATAATTTACAAAATTATTTATATTATTTTATGTTAAAGTTGAAACTAAACTTCCATGATGGAATCGTCTTCGGAGATGGTGTCTGACGGGAATCTGAAAAAAACAAACAAACAGCATTAGATATCTTCATATTATTACTCTTTTACTTATTTTTTAAATATAATACTAATAAAAAATTAGGTATTTTATTAAGTTTTTCAAATTCGAACTAGGCTTCTTTTATGTATACTGAGACATTTTAGACTTATTAAAGTTGAAAACTGTACTCACCAATAATTTTTCTGAGGGTAGTTCTTATCCTCCATTCGCCCCTTTTTCTTTCTTGCCTGTGACTATGCGGCGATCAGCTAGGCGTTGAAGCTCTTCCAAACGTTGTCTTTCTTCTCGTTCTGCTTGGCTGATGTCACCCTCGGCAGGAGGGACAGCGGAAGCCGCTGATGAAACTTTGAACTCCTTGACGAAATTCTCGACAATATCGCAGTGACGAGGATTGTTCATTTTGCAAGTTTCTAGACTGGATAGAGAAGCACTTATGACTTTTGACACTATGAAGTCAGAGACTCGAATGAACCCGTCATGTGACGCCCTTAGTAGTGCAGGTAGAAAAAGGTCCAGGGTGAAAGGGTCGGCCTTCTCATTGGACGAGAGCGGAAAACCTACGATGAGGCTCAAATTTTTAGGAAAGAGGGGGATAATTTAATTCCCAAAGAGAATAATTAATTAATGATCTTCTCTTCGTAATCATCCTAATGATCGAAAGTCACTAAGAGTCTGTGGCACCGGACGTCCGAATGTTTTTGCTGGAAATCTTTGACGGTCGTAATTTTCTTTCGATCTCACCGATTTTCAATAAAATCCTATGATGCTTCAGATACTAATTGATAAGTAGTTTGCATTTTAACTTCCTTAAAGAAGTTATTGTTTTACCCTCAACGAAGGGATTTTGGGGAAGGTTCTTCTAGACCCTTAGGGTAAACCAGTAAAAGTAATGGACTACCACTTTTATTTTTTAAACTATTGAAGATCGGAAAAAAAGTTAAATCGTTTCCCCCTTGTTTTTGACATAGAATTGAGTGCAGTTAACGAATTACTATGTGGTATAGCTGGTGACCTAGAGCGATAGCAAATTCGTTATTTTAAATAAGAACCCTATTTTTATTTCAGATTTGTAATCTACGCAAAATTGCATGTTGATTTGATTATTCATATCAACATTATTCAGGACAACTTTAAAAAATGCCAAATTTAGTGTTATTTTGCTCTAAAATCCGTTAAATTGGAAATGAGACACTAAATTTTTTTTATACTATTTGGGTTATAGGTCATGCTTAATTTCGCAAATGGGGAACGTATATTTTTTACAATTCTCCCTCTGTAACTTTTAATTGTACTAAATTTTTTTAAATTTTACTTTTTTTTTCTAAGGATTCCATTTTCACAAAATGAAGCATCTAGACTCTCTGCATTACTTGTTATGGACCCTGACATCGTTATTTAAATGAAAACCCCGATTTTTCATTTCAGAAATGATGGGTGTTTTCATGAATTGAATTGAATTGATGAAATGAAAACACCCATGGAAATAGATACAATCTTAAAGAAATCGTCCTAAAGGAGATTTTTGAAAGAAATTTTTCATTCAGTCCGAAATTTTTGAGAAATATGGCTCATAAAATAGAAACGGCTATTGAGATTTTTTTTTTTTTAAAGCTTCTCTTTTCATTTCTAAAATGAAAAATGGGAAAATAACGATGATAGTTCAGTGAATAGTTATTAAGTGATAGTTTAGTGATATGAGTGACAACTAGTGATGCAGAATTTGGAGATTTTTCTTTGTGATAGTTTAAAATCTTGGGGAAAAAAAGTTAAATTAATGAAAAATTTGGTGCCTCAGGTCAATTTTAACGGATTTTAGAGCAAAACAAAGAGGAAAACATCGTCCTACATAACGCATTCACCCTAAAGCAGTTGAACATAAAAAATGTGTAGTTCATCATAATACTTTTCGGTATAATGCAATTAAACATAAACCTCTCAAAAGTTAAAAAATTTTGAGCATAATCCATTTCAACATGTAGCGTTTCGCCATAAACAACTTTTTCAATCAATGCAAGTTGTCATCAAAAAATTGCAAGTCACCAAAACGCTTCTCACCAAAAAAGAATCTCTTTAAACTTGTTGTTTCGCCATAAAACTGTTTCTGTTGTTTGATTAAAATACATCTCACCATAAACTAGGGACTGCCAAAGAGCAAGCCAATTTTAAAACGCGATTATGGCGAAACGACAAAAACCTTAAAGCTTGATAGTTCACCATAGTGCAATTCAACATGAAGCGTCTCACCATAAACTAGGGAAAACAAGCAGACAGCCAATGGGATCAGCTCGTTTTATGACACAAGTGGGTTAATTTTTTTCTTTCGCGAGAATGTGCGAATTGCATTACGGTCTGAATTTCATCAAATTTTCATAGAACTATGTATCCCTATACTTAATATGTAATTGTTTTGAAAATACTGAGAGCTTTTTTCAGAATTCGCGGAATAAATTTCGGAGATAAGGATGTATAAAGCTTAGTTTTTTGAAACACTTTACGATCACGATTTTCATCAAACAGTTAGTTTTCCATATTTGGGATCTATATGAGGAAGTTCAGATAGGGGCCACCTCCAGACTGATAGGTATTTGTTTTAAGGAATGTATTTTTTCACTTTATACATTTGCAGCCCCGTTTTTAGGTAGACTATCTGAAAGAAATCTACCTATTTTATTTTAGATTCGTACTCTACGCATTAAATTTCAAGTTGATTTGGCCAATCATATGACCTGTTTGATATCATTTAACTATAAAAAAACTCAGCATTATATTTCCCTAAAATCTGTTAAAATTGACAGGAGAGAAATTTTTTTTAGTTTCACTCGTTTTTGTCCGAAGATTTTAACATCAAAATTCATCCACATTTTTAGTTGAAATTCGTCATTTTATAAGTTGGCATAGAATTTGATGATGTAGTTTAAAATGCGTTTGGATACAGGTGCCCCCAACAGAACTAACTTCGTTATTTCAAATGAGAACCTATTTTATTTCAGAGTCGAAATCTACGCAAAATTTCAAGTTGATTTGACTATTTATATGACCATTTTTGACAACTTTAAAAAATGTCAAATTTAAAGTTTAAGTTTAACTTTAACTTTTTTTCATAAAACCACTTTTTAACGCTCTCCCAGACATGTTCCATGTGTTTCCGGACACCCGGTATTTTGGGAACCCAGTATATCCAAATGCATTTTGAACTAAATTTTTTTTTTTTTTTATTTTAGAACGTAAATTCGGCGAGATAAGGGACCTAAAAAGACCTTTCTCTTTTACCTGTTCTATCGACTCTATTCAATGTATAACGGACCGAAAGGATTAACAAGTCTTTCAACGAAAATGGATTTAATTGCGGAAAACCCAAGAAGTTAATCCATTTTTTGTTCGTAGTGCGATAGCCGGAGCAGGTATAAAAAAAAGAAAGGTCTTTTTCCGGTGAGGTCACTGCCTTTACCGTTTTCATATTCAAGCGTTGCAAAAAATAGTTGCAATTTATTTTTAATTTACATTTTTTTTACTTTTCAGCTTAAGGCGAAAGGAGACGACAAGTGTGGAGGCCTTCAGCAAGACAGAAGATACGAGAAGAAGCGAGACCGAAAATCGAAATTTAAAACTATTCTCACTCGCGGAAAAATGAACCGATTTCAATTCCAAAAAGAAAATTGAGCCTGGTCCCAACATAAGATTTCCGCATCGATCATAATAGTTAAAATTTTGCACCAAAATCCGAATTTCGGTGGAATTTTCAAAAAATTATCTAAGTTTTTCTTTTTCAAAAAAGGGATCCTCTCGTCTTGCATCAAGAGAGAGTAAATTCTGTAAGCATTGTCAAAGTAAAAATCGGTGGTTGATGGTCAGATTGAAGGAAGTGAGGGAGTGAAAAATAGAGCGAGAAGACATATCTAAGCGGCAGATTTCCTTTAAAAAGTTCTTAGGTTTCCGACGCGAATTTTCAATTAATTTCAAATTTTCGATTCAATTAAATTCAATTTTCAATTTTAAAATTTCCAACGGCGTTGGATGCAGAGTTTTGACCTAATTCTGACGGTTACTTTTTTTTTTAATTTGTCAAAAATAAAAAAAAAGGTTTGGCGCCAAAATTTTAATTTTAAGATCGCTCTATTCTTCACTCCCTCACTTCCTCACTCTGACCTTAAACCACCGATTTTTACTTTGTCAACGCTAACAGAATTTTTTCTCTCATGATGCAGGACGAGAGGGACATCCCTTTTTCGAAAAAGAAATACATACATAGAAAATTTTTTTAAATTCCCCCAAAATTCGGATTTTGGCGCCAAAATTTTAATTTTTAAGATCGATCCTGAAAACTAATGTTGGAACCTTGCTCATTTCAATTTTTGAAATTAAAATCGGTTCATTTTTCTGCGAGTGGGAATAGTTTTTTCGATTTTCTGTCTCTCTCCTTTTGCTCTCTTTGTCCAAGCTCCCATATGCTTCTCTTCGCCGTAAATTAATTATAACGAATTGGCCTGCTATTAAAAAAAAATTCTCACAATCTTTTATCTTCTATTTTCAGACAAAAAACTAAAAAATTTTTAGAAGGAAAAAAAAGCCACGGTATATTGAAAAAGGTCTTCCATCCCGAAAACCATGAAACTGATTAGTGATTTATTTTCATGAAAAACTTTGGCTCTAAAGTGTCCCGGAATAAGTGCTACTGCCGGTAGGACAGAAAAAAGTTGGGATTGATGGAGATCCATAATCGAAGGGTTTCGGAATCTGAAAGACCCTTCTCCAAAAATCGTACTTGGAGGGTAAAACAATAACTTCTTTAAGGAAGATAATTAATTATTTATTTATTAATTTATTAATAAAAGCTACTTTGAGCAAGTCCCTTCTGAGCCAGGCTACATACTTAGATGTGATGATTGACAGTTTGGACAAAAGTGGCGAATTGGCTAAACAGAGACTGAATTCTGATCTGAGGTTCTGCCTTCTTTACCATCTAAACATTTTTTAAAAATTATTTATTTTTTTTAGTAAATTACCAGCAAATTTGGTTTCTTCTCATAATAATTTGCGATATGCTGATCTTGCCATTGAAAAAGTAAATGTGGTTCAAATTACTGACCAAAACCACCGTATTTAAAGTGGAGTCCGTATTTAAAGTCTTGTTCGAAGATTTCCTAGATTTTAGATGATCTATAAAAATTGTTTCCAGACCTTTAAATGACTCTTGCTAAATAAGCATCGTGAAGACTTAAAAAGAGCTTTTTGACTTCTATCATTTTTTCAGTTTCTTTGTGAGAAATAAATTATAAAGAAATTAATTTATACACAAAAAATTTATTTAAAAAATGAATAGACTATTGAATATATACAATAAAAATAAATTATAGAAAAAATTAATTTAAATTATAATAAATTTATGAAATAATTTCCATCATTTATGTTGTAACTAAACTTCCGTGATGGAATCATCTTCGAAGGTGGTGGCTGACAGGAATCTGAAAACAACAAACAAACGGCATTAGATATCGTATGTTTTCATTTTTTTTTTTAAACCAAAAACAAGTTCAATGGTTTGCTATTGGAAATAAAATTGAATGCTGCCGTCTTTCCCGGTGGGAAAAGTTTTATTCCAAATAAAACGAGCAAAATTGTTTTAGCTGTTTTTGGTCAGTTTAAAAATGAAACGGATATATAATAAAGTAATTAACCAATAATGGAGGAAGAAATGACTGTGATAAAGGGGTTTCTGAAAAGATTGAAGTGATTGTGATTGAAAGAATAGCTCACCTGACGAGCTTTAAGCCGAAACGCGTCGTGAGATACCCGTTATCACAGTCATATCTTCCTCCATTATTGGTTAATTATTTGATAGTAAAATCACCCCCTTGCGGAGTACACACGCAATAAAAATTAAAATGTAAAAATATAAAGTTATTTTAAATTTTTTCATATTGGAACTTAGTTTTTTTTGTATACTTTTATATTTTTCTGATATTTTAGACTACTTATTGTTAAAACGTTAATAGATTGCACTCACCAATAATTTTTTAAGGTAGTTCTTAGCCTCCTTTTACTATTTTACTGATGCTTGAAGCTCTTCGAAGAAGTTGTTCTTCTCGTCGTCGTTCTTCGTGCACCCTCTGATAATAATCCGAAGGCATGAAGAGCATCTGTAGCCGTCGTTGCACCTTTCGACTCCTCGGCGGAATTCGCGGCAGATATCGCATTGCCGTTCGTTGTTCATTTTGTATGGAGTTAGAATAAAAAACTACTTTTGGTAGAACGATAAGTCAAAGACTCGAATGAACCCGCCAAGTGTCGCCCATAGTATTTATAGTGGTGCAGGTACGAAAAAGGAGCAGGGTTAAAGGGACGAAAGGAAGCGAAAAATCAACGCTTCTCGATCTCAGCACCCTGTATATATATCTACTTAAAATTTGGGCTGGACTCGCTAACGCCATGGCAGTCAAATGAACTCCATTTCTTATTTCAGAAATAAATTACATATTTAAATAAAAAAAAAATTCAGCTAATGGATAGGTAAACATAATTTGTCCATGATTTTCGTGAATAGGGGTCACAGTCGGATGTTTTAACGCCCTTTTTCTATAATTGCATAAACATTCCCATTGGTAATAGGGGAATAATTTTTAGCTATCAAAAACACTCCGTGTAAAAAAACACCCCGCTTCGCAATAACCCTTCCACAGCAGTCAGAAAAGTTATGATATAAACTTCAAGCCCGTGCTCCCGTTTTCAATGCTCCCCTTGGCGGCGTCGCGAATGTTTGTTTAGAGATATTAATCAGATTATTCACTCTTCTTTCACTTCATCTTAGTATACTTCTTCACTCATCACAAATGTCGTCGAATACTCAACATGAGAAAGAAGAATTGGAGTTCGAGCCGGCGATGGATTGGGTAAAATGCCCTTTTAACACCTTCGGGCGATGCAAACAAGAAGGTGACCCCGCCGAAATTTATTATACATGGGAGCTCTGCCGACATGGGAAGATTCCAGCCTCCAGAAAAAAGACGACGGCCGCACCGAAGAAATGGAAACTTCTGTTTAGTCAGAACTCGAAATTCGATTGTAAATATTTTTTCATTTACTTCAATATTTATGGCAATCTTTTGTAAATATTATAGTTAGTCCGTAAAAGACGCAAAGAAATAATTTTTTTTAGTTTTCTATGTACTTAGAAAATTAATTATGTAAAAATTAATGTTTTTTATCGTCGATGAAATTATTTTTTAGATAGAAATAATTTTAAATATTTCTATGAACTGAGACAAATTATTATTTAGATTTTTTTATATAAATGAACGTCTTTTTAATTTATTTATGACCCATGAAATTGAATAAATATGAGAGTAGCAAAAAGCTCATTTATAATCTCGATGATGCTTATTAGCAAGGCAGCCATAAGAAAGGACATTTTTTTATGGATCATCCGAAAGCTGGGAAATCTCTGAAGAAGGGCTCTATTTCACTTTTTTGTCAGTAATTTGAACTGATTTGTTTCCTTGGGAAGAATCTTTAATCGCAATGATTATGAGGACCGATCGGCTGGCATTTAATTTAAAAAAATTTTTATAATTGTTTTGAGACTGAACTTAGATCAGAATGCAGTTAAGCCAATAGCCATTTTGTTCAGTCCGAACAACTGAACATTTCTTTGCCTCCGAACCTGATTGGCCGGTCTTTCACTCCTGTAAACAAGAAATGGCGCTTCCTTTTGAAAATGCTTTAAAAATGTTGTTTTAATGTTTTAACTTTCTCAAACAGGAGTTTGTCGGTGGTATCTTCTAAATTTTTTCAAGGATTCCATGAGAATCATTCCTTGAAAATTTTCCAAATATTTTATTTTATGAGTGCCAAAAAAGTCATACCTGGCGGTATTGGTTGGATCCAGTAAACAACATTATTATTCTTTTTCCGTGTTCGCAAAAATCGGGTACATCAGAAGAATTGATTGCCTCGAAAGTTTTTCCTTTGCCAACCTTTTTCTTCGACTTCATCCATGAGGGAGTTTTTCTAGTTTCGCCGAGAAAAACACTTCCAGTATTTCTGATGAATATTCCTTGTCTGAGGTCAATTTCTTACCGAAGCTGTAAATTAAATAATAAGTTAATCAATAAAAAAAATATATTTTTTTACACTTATACTCACCAATTTAAAAGAAATGAAGAAATTCGGAAGTAATTTGAAATTCTGGGAAGCAGTTTGTCAATAGATTGAGGAGCCTTTTTTTTAACCTCCCATGAATGACTCGACGACCCATCTTGTTTTTGTGACGAAGCGATATTCATTCGCTTCAGAATCGTTTAACTGCTTCCTATTCCCCTTGAAAGCAGCATCTTAACGTGGTATCCTTGCGACGTGAGCGCGGTCTGCGTCGAATCTTTTATTTTTTATGTGCTTTTAGCAGCAACGATTGCCTGGAGGGATGTATATGTTTTTTTTATGTAACATTGAAAACTAGCTTGCTCCTGAACCCTCGAACATTTCGTGTTTTTCTCACTGCAGATTTGATTAGTGATCACTGATCAGTTTTAATTAATTGCAATGTAAAACTAAATAATTGAAAAAATAAATAGCGTTTAGGAGGTACTTACAGCTATCGAGATCATCAGACGTAACAGGAACTGTAACTTCTGGTCTCACACTTTTTTTTTTTAACATTTGTTACAAAATCCCAATGGATAAAGATTTCTGCAAAGAAAAAAATTGTGCCTGCTTTTTGCAATTAATAATCTTCGCACAACCCTTGACTTTGTTCAAAAAAATTGAGCACGAAGCACATTTCTGAGAAGGAGCCATTTCACAGTGTTAAAATCAAGATTAAAATGAGGAAGGAAGATTTTTAAGTTTTATCTACAGAGACTTCGAGAAAGGAAGAGGGGGCATGTTTTGAATGATAATAAAGGATTAGCACACATGAGATAGTGTAATAATAATTTAATTCCCATGGTTCACCATGTAGAGCGAAAAATTTAGGAAAAAATTCATAAAATATTGTTTACCTCTGAAAAAAATTCTGACAAGTAAAGACTAGTTTTTTAAATATATTTGATTTGTAATGTTACCTCTTCAGGAACAATTTTTTTTAAAGGTTTTGGAATTTTAAAATTAAAAATTCAGCATTTATTGAGGTCGGAAAACTTTGAAAAAATACTAAATGGGTCTTTGGAAGCTCTATAAGCCGCAAAAAATCTGTACTGTGGGACCATTAGTTCTCGAGATATTAATTATTTTCTGAAATGCGAAAATCGCATTTTCACGAAAACCGTTGATTTTTTTGATCTGAAACTTTGGTCATTTTTTAGTCTTACATAGAGTCGTCTTCCTGATTTTTTCAGCAAAATCGGAGCTTAGGCCATTTTGACTAATCCTCTACTAGCCTTTATAGGGCTTTTTTATGCAGTTCGCATAATGGCGATCAGCCTTTTGAAGATTTTTTTAATGCGCTTCGTCCGACTGTACAAAATTTTCTACGATCACTCCTTTTATTCAATAGAATGTAATGAAAAATAATTTTTTTTTTCTTAAAAAATATAGTTGGGAGAAACCGTTCGTGTGGCCTGGCTGGGCGAAGAATTTCATTTTATCCCTCGATACTGAAAACGTGTTTTCGATGTCAGCGAAGAAGCAAGCAGAATCAAAACTGCAAAATCAGATCTCCCGAATATTAAATTAAATTAAATTTTGTGAAAAAAGCTACCTTTCAAATTTCCCATCTTGATAGAACGAAGTTGGGGCCTCGAGAACCATCCTTTCGGAGTCAAGATTTTGTGAAAATCGAATGAAAATGACGGAAGCCCTAACGGCTTTCACCGCAGACTACCTAATCCTTTGAGTCATCCATGATTAATCTATTTTCCTCTACGGAGCCCGGAAGACGTCTCCAGAAAACTGGACATGGAGGGTAATCCAATATACAATGGTGTCCGGAAACACATGGCATACGTCGGGAGCGTTAAAAAGCGGTTTTATGATAATGTAAACCCCCTTAATTTAAGTCAAAGAATTAGATGGTATAGTTTAAATGCGTTTGGATGTACAGGGTGCCCTAACAGCCTAACTAATTTTCAATGAAAACATATTTTTTGTTCAGAATCGTAATCTACGCCAAATTTAAGTTGATTTCACTATCATGACCATTTTTGACAACTTTAAAAAATGTCAAATTTATGCGCTAAAATCGGTAAAATCGATCTAAGAGACTCATTTTTTTAAATTCCATTATTTTTGTCCGAAGATTCCAACTGTCACAAAATTCACATCACAAGATGTCGTCGCTTACGGCCTTTTTTTATCGACATTTACACAAAATTTCTTTACGCCTAATTTCATTTCTGAAATAAATTTGAGTTCTAACTTGAAAAAGGCCGTTAGCGACGACATCTCGTGATGCAGAATGCGAAGATGCTTAAATTTGAGATAATTGAAATCTTCGGACAAAATTGGTTCAGGTGACATTAAAATGTTTGCTATAAAGTTACAGAGGGAGAAAGAACGATTGACGAAAGAGAAAACTTCGAGAAAATTAATTATTTATAAATTATGATTTTTCCTTA